>JAIPRM010011948.1:0-12491 GCA_025469315.1 Stegophylla sp. TES_Ste_2020 | reverse complement strand
TTGTTCTTAATCAATACTACTGTCTACTATTGTACTATATCTTTATTCTAACAATGTTAATGTTATTATTATATATTTTTGTCACAGTACTTGAGCCCACCTGGGCGTTTATACAAATATACAAATATACAAATTATAGTAAAGGCCAAGAACGTTTAAAATCGGCCGAAATATTGTTGTCTCATAATTGTTCTGTTTTAAGTATTTCTCGAGAATTGTTTTTTCGCTCCTAAAACCATCACTAACATGATTCGTTTGTAATAATAATAATAATATAAAAAAAATAAAAAGCTCTTAGTCATTATTATACTCAGGCGAGAACAATAGAGTATTTATAGGATGGTCTCTCTCGATTTTATGTTACTTAGGGAATGAGTGTGTGCGTGCGCGTAGTGTTATTTATTTTTATTTTTTTTTTGAGAGATTTATTCGAGCGAAAACGCCCGCGGTCCAAAGTCGCAACGTTTTTTAATTACTAATGTTTCTTAAAAACGTTCGCTTATAATGAGTTTTTTTTCTACTGAGTATTACAATATAATAATTATTATTTTTGTTATTATATTCGTTCGTCTCTTTACGGTTCGCATTGAATGCGAATTTCAATATTACGTTCAAACAATTATCGACATATTTTTTGCACGAAAATATACCATTTTTAAAAAACAGAGGCAATAGGGGTGGTCGCTAAGGAGGGTTAAGTGAATTTAAGAATGCATTTAAAATTATTCCGTTTTTCAAATTATCAACATATTATTTAACGAGATCATTTTTGATACTTAAGTATAACATTTTTATGCGTGACGAAAAAATACCAAATAAATGAGTAGTGCAATTTTTGTCTCAATACCAAAAAAAAAAAAAAAAAACTTTGCATTTTTACAAATAATCGACTCAGATTATTATGTTAAAATGTTGTTAATGCGTTTAAATTTAAAATGTAATTCATTCATCGCTAAAACCCCGAAAACTTACCTGCCAACAATTTTCAAAAAAGTTTGAACGTATGAAAAGGACAAATTTCGAACGCGATGAATAGAACTTTAATTTGTTTTAATTTCCGTGTGCCTTTAACATTTTTTTTCAAATATTTTGACTGGATAACAAAGTTTTATATTCAGTAATTCGTAAGCATAATATAAATACAACTATTTTTATATTTTATCAGAAATCATCCGAAAAATTTTCTGGCATAGAGCAATGAAAAAAGGATGGACATACTTCGCACCAAAAGTATTTTTGGATGGGATTCTCTTGGTGGGTGTATCTTTAACGAAACGATTCTGAGCGGAGTTCTTATTTATTCAATACAATTTTACACAAAAAATTATAAAGTTTCTAATTATTATAACAAAAATTTATTTTTTATTACTCAGTCAATTTTATATTCCATTATATTAATTGAAAAATGAAAAACAAAATTTTAATGAGAAACAAAAGTGTTTTAAAAAGAATGAATAAAAATAGAAAAAAAAAGATTGCACATATCAAAGATTACTCATATTGTTGTTAATTTACATTAAAATTTTTATAAACTTTGGATTAAAAAAAAAAAGTTTTAAAGGTCTTTTTGTTAAATTTTTGGCAGTTGTTTTTCCAAAAATTTTTGGAAAAACCACTGAGAATTTCGAAAAATGACGTCTTAAATGTATAATCAAATCATAATATTTAGAAAATTGCTGGTCAAAACTTTTTGCACAAGTATTTCTAAACGAAAAAGTGTTTATAAAAAAAAAAAAAAAAAGCGTCATAGTAAATACCACTTTGAATTTTGAAATGAAAACTTAAAAAAATCGTCGTGAGATAGGTGTATTATATTATGTAAAACGTGGCAATAGAGAGTTTTTATTTTTTTTTTTTTTTTATGGACAATTACCGCCGCCGACTCGGTGGTCTTTGAGTATAAAACATTTTTCTTATCTCGAATCAATGCAAAGCCTCTGGGGGGAACTTTGTCGTGTTAAAGATAATTTTTTGGGTTACAGTGAAAAATCCAATTATTCCAAAATATAATGTCACTTATAACGCGCAGCCCTTTTTTTAATCAAACGCAGTACAGAGACCGCGCGTCGTATACCGGAAATTTGCTGCAGTAGTTAAAAATAATAATAATTTCGGCGATCGCGTGCGCTCGTCCTCAACTCGACCCGAGCCACGAATTACCGTTATAAACGTTTGCGCTCGTTAATATGCAAAATCGGCTCAATTATAAATGCTCTGACGCGCATAATAACCTAACCTAGGAATCGCGCGTGTCCTTCATCAATCTCTTTTAAGTCCAGTGGCGTTCTCAGAATATTTCAACGGAGGGGGATGAAATTTTTTTTTTTTTTTCAGAAAATAAGCAACAGTGATTTCACCGCACAACTCTAATAATATTTTATGATATTGAATATTAATATAATAATATTATATATCATATCATCAAGTCATACGTATTTATTGTAATTTTTATTAAAATCGTAAACATTTTACGATGACAATGAGACGAATCCAAATTAAACTATCGATTTTTTTTTTTTTTTGAACTTTTATCAGTTGAATCGAGTACATCTTTGAAGATCAAAATGGACACGATAAATTTCCAAATGCTGTATACTTAACTCAAAATTGATTGAATAGTTTTGAAATTTTGAAGGATAATTTTCGTGACCATTTTTATGGTCGGTGAACGTTTTACTAAGTTACTTGTTGCATTATTTTTGAAGTTAATGTTAAAAAGCAATTTTCAATTTCACGAAAATTTCGGTAATTGCATATTTTCAAAATGTCGTACTCAACTCAAAATTGATCGAATCTTTTTGAAATTTTTATGACATGTTTTCGTAGCTATTTTCAGTGGTTTGTGAAAATTTCAAGTCCCTAGCTGCATTATTTTAGAAGTTATGTCAAAAAGTAATTTTCAATTTTACGGAAATTTCAGTAATTGCGTATTTTGCCGTGGTTTTTTGTCAATTTTTCGACAATTTTTCCCCGTTTTCGGAAAAAGTATTGAGAAATTGGAAAAAAGACCTCTTTAAAGTACCATCTGGATACGATTCCGGTTCTATAGAGATACTGATCGAAACTTTCGGACAAGTATTTCTATACGAAAAAGTGTTTACAGAAAGAGAGAAAATTTAAAAAAAGCCGGACATAATTGGCACGATGGGTGGGATTCTCTTGATGGGTGTATTTTAAAGAAACGATAAATCATTTTTTCAATAAAACGATTCTGAACGAGGGAAGTTAATAATATAAAAAAAAAAGCCGGACATACTTCGCACGATGGGTGTACTTTGCACGACGGGTGGGATTCTTTGACGGGTGTATTGAATTTTAAAGAAACGATAAATCATTTCTTCAATAAAACGATTCTGAACGAAAGAAGTTAATAATAAAAGAAAAAAAAAAGTTCGAAAAACGTCCAAAATTTTTTTTGACATTTTCAAAATTTTCTTGCGCCAAAATCTTTTTTATAGGATTTTCTATGTATGTTTAAATTTTCATAAAATTCTGATCAAAAAATGATGGTTTTCGAATCGTTTTTGTCAAATTTTGGGTAGTTTTTTCCAAAAAAAAAAAAACATTGAAGAATCGAGAAATTAAAAAAATGACCTCTCTAAAGTACAATCTAGAGGCGAAACGGGTTTCAAAAAGTTATTGATCGAAACTTTTGGACAAGTATTTCTATACGAAAAGTTCTATACAGAAAAAAAAATAAAAAGTGTTTGTAAAAACACTAGCTTCTTCACTTCGTTCAGAGTCTAAAAAGGTAAACTGGGACGCGACTAATATTGTCCGTGGCCGTATACAATTTATAGTATTATTATGAAGCGTGAAACGGTCGTGTTCGTTTGTGGTGACGGTTTTGTTGTGAAAATCGTCACACGTCGTCGTGTTTTGCGGGCTGCAAAAGCCGCCGCGGGCCGAGAGAGAAAATATATTTTACTAATAACACACGCAGAGATTTTCAAGCCGCGGCGCGACAGCTGCCGTTGTCGTGTTGTTACACGTAGATGTGTCATGAATGATATGTGTGGCATCATCGGCGGCGGTGGCGACGACCGAGACAGCCGTTAGCCGAAAAAGGACGCGATTTCCGGCATATAGAATGAACACGTTAAAAAAATAAACGAAAAAAATAGCCGGACATACTTCGCCCGTCGGGTGGGATTCTCCTGACGGGTGTATTGAATTTTAAAGAAACGATAAATCAATTCTCCATAAAAACGATTCTGAACGAGGGGGAAGTTAATAATATAAAAAATAAATGAGCAAAAAAAAAAAACGTTAGAAAAATGTCCGAAATTTTTTTTTCACATTTCCAATATTATCTTGCGCTAAAAATCTTTCTTATATGATTTTCTTATCTGTGTTTAAATTTTCATATATAGTTCGGATCAAAAAATGATGGTTTCAAAGTCGTTTTTGTCAGATTTTGGGTAGTTTAAAAAAAAAATTAAATATTAAAAATACCCAAACGTTAATATGTTTCTCGAGAAAAATCATTAATACGTTTAAGAGTTTAATTTGCGAGCTAGTGACTGTGATATGAAGAGTATACTTAAAATCTTGTGACGTGGAGAGGGTGGGGAGTCGGTCCGCTGGAGTGAATGACATATTGTATTAAATTATTATTATTATTATTATTATTATCGTTGTTGAGCGCTTACTAAAACGAGTTATTTGCGCGCCGAGTATCTCGTGTTTAAAGAACGTCGAGCGACACGAGTCTAAAATATATTATAATCTTTTTTATCGAAAGCGTTCTACGTGAGCTGTGCGCAATCATCGCCACTTCTTGTCAGTCGGCTCGTTAGTCGTTATTTGAGCGCAATTTAACATAATCAGCGGCGCAGTCATCCGACGGTTAAGAAGGATCGTGGGGTCGTGCGTGGCACGCTACTAGAGCAGGGAGGTTTTGCATTTTTTTACATATTTTAACACGAATATAATATTATATGTACAAGTGGCCTACGCTCTGGATCCCGTGGCATATTTTAGCGTGCAACAATTTGCTGTTGTACTACACGCGTTTGTAGACAAATCGATCAAATGCGGGGGGGGGGGCAATTTAGAAAAAACGTTTGTCATTCTTTTTTAATTCGGTATATTGTTTGTACTGTATCAGAAATAATAAACGCTTCTCTATCGTGAATGACTCACAGAAAATTTATTATGGAGGGACGGTTGGCAATTTAAATCAAACCAAAAATAGCACATTAAAAAGAAATAGTTTTAACTTAGCGAATATTAAGAATTGAAGTTTTATGATATTTACCATCACCATAAAGTTTGTCTACATTGAGTGAATGCTAATTAATATTATCTGGAAAGAATGCCAATGAAATGTTTATATTTTAAACATTAAGAAAAAAGTTAAAATTGTTTTTGTAGAAAGTGGGAGGACATATTATTGTTGTGTTCTCCGCTGCTTGATTAATAATCAACTTGACATGACTGCCAATGAAATAATATATGTCGTGATACTGATTCGAAAGTAACTATAAAACTTTTATGAAACAGCATTTGGATGAATTTAAAAACAATAAAATTGTCTCCATGTAACTGTAAAAAAAATTTGAAGTCTTTTCTACAATATTCAAGTCTCTAAAGAATATTTTATTGCCAATTACCCCATGCGAATGGGTTTTTTGTGCTCTTGCTCAATCTATTTTTAGTTATGGGATTTCAGCTTGGGGAGGAGCCTATATTACACGTCATCTTAAATACCTTACATCGACGATAAATTCGCTACTTAGAATTGCCTCCGAACTACCATATCGTACAAATACGGATATTGTATATAAAACTTATAACTTATTCAAACTTAAACAACTGTATATTAAAGAAGTTTTATGTAATTTGTACTACTATAATCGTAAAGAGTTTAATTTTAAGCATAATAAATTACGATACTCGTCAAATTGTAAACAATACCTACTTTTTAAATGTTTAAATGTAATTAGTGAATTCGGTAAAAGAAATCCATATTATATCAGTTTATATTATTGTAATTATTATCTTTGTGTCAATATTAACAGTTTTGATAATTTTACCCTACACAAAAAAAAAATATGTCATTTATAAAGTAACGATATCACAATTTGAATAGAAATTAATAAAATTAGTTGTTTACTTTTTCTATATACATTTTTAAACAATTTATCTTTCTTATAATATACAATTTTATCATTTATCTTTATTTTTATTTTTTGTTTTTTACGTTTATCTGTATTTAAATAATAATTTGTAAATAGTGTTGATAAGGAAAAATTCATAAAATTAAGAAACATTTGAACTCTTTTCTCCCCACAAGTTACGGCTTTTGGAGACAAATTTTTTCGCATTCTAATGTATATATTATATATTTAATTTGTAATTTGTAATTTTTGATATAACAATAAATAAATATATCTATCCAAAAGTCCAGAAAATGCTTAAATCATAATTTACCACAAATGGGCTGCACAAGTATCGCTATATACAATGATAGGTTGATCTAAATTTATTAAGAGTTTAATTTGAAAACAAAACCACAATACACTCTCGAACGTATGGACTATAATATTATATTATACGTATATTTCTTATTGATTTCGACATGGAAATATCGAGTGAGTGCATTTTCTTGGGGAACCGGTGAATTCAATAAGATCGAATAACGCGGTAAGCATGACCGAAATGGAAAAAATATCATAATGTAACGACACTCTAGTGTGTCGCGAATTATTGTTAGGTGTGTCGCCAAAAAAATTGTTTATTTATATTTTAGAATTTAAACTATACAAACCCTATACTGTAAAGAAAAGATTACACTATACTATATCAAAAAAATATCTCGATGAATTTTTTTAAGAAAATATAAAATCTTTAACTACATTATGCAAATTTATAATTTTAAATTCTGGATAGAGTGAGGAAGCTAGCTAGTGTTTTTCATTGATGTTTATTTTTATTTTTCTTTCTGTAAACACATTTTGTACAGAAATACTTGTCTAAAATTATGACCAGAATATCTTTTAGAATTAGAATTTACCTCTAAATGGTACTTTTGAAAGGTTTTTTGTTCAAAATTCTCAATATTTTTCCAAAATTTGGGAAAAACTACATAAAATTTGACAAAAATGCTTTTAAAACTATTATTATTTTTTTTTTATTCAAATGTTATGAAATTTTTTGAGATAGATACCAGATAGACAATAATATTATGAGTAATAACACTTTTTTCTTGTCAATTTATTTTCTTTTCTCCGTAGTTAATATAGTGGAATAAATAAAACAAAATTTGTCGTTTCTTTAAATTACAAAATACACCCACCAAAAGTACCAAAAGTACCACCCCCCCCCCAACCAAGGATCGAAGTATACCCATAGTGCTAAGTAAATGCGGCTTTTTTTTTTTTTTTTAAATTAATTGTTAACACGTGTGGGTGTGTGATAATTTACACGGATGATAATTATTATTTTTTCTAAAATACTGCAGTAACTGAATTTAGTGTGTCGTCATTTTTATGGATCTCTAAATTAGGAGGGTGTCGCCGTATATATAGAAGGTTGAGAACCACTGATGTAATAAATAAATGTTATCATGAATGTTATCGACGACTGTTGGTGGCGTAGGTCTCGGCGATATTTTACTGCCCTAAGTCTCGTGGACGAGGAGGAAAAGTCGGGGGAATTTACGCTGTCAATTTTTTTACAATACATTATTTCAATAAGCTGCCGTGCATACAAAGTGTTCATTATATAGAATAACGACGTTATGAGGGGAAGACAAAATCTCATTTATTACGACCATCAACGGGGTCGAAGAATATCTCGTAAGAAATTCGCTATTTATTTTTCCTTTCCTCTTAAATAATATTAGTTTCATAAAACAAAATACAAAAAAAAAAGAGATAAAGTAAAAACCAGCACCTATGTTATAATATTTAAGCAAAGTATACATATATAGGGTGATTTTTTAAGCGTGCTCACCCCCATTTTTGGCCGTAAAAATGCGAGATTTTTTTTTCCCGGAATGTTCAAGTTACTATAAAACCAATATTTTTCATGTCACCTTAAGGGTGTCCTGTGTGAAGACACAAACTTTCTTTTTTCAAATGGCTACCATCTCCTATTTTAATTACGGAATTATATTCGGGTTATTTTTCTGTGAATTTTGATGTATTGTAATTAAAATTTGAACGAGTAGTTTTTGAATTATTCAAATTTAAATATTAAGGAAAATTGTCACTCTTGGGCACATATTTAGTTACGAGTTCGTAATTATTATAAATCTACTCAATTAACCTTTAATCAGAAATAATTGGTCAAAATGTTCATAGATATCAAGTCGTGTGTACGAGATTAAATTTTACATTTACAAAATATTAATTAGTCGTCAGGTCGTCTTATCTCATTTACCTATTAAGAATAAATTAAAATATGTGCCCAAGTGACAATATTTCCATTAATATTTCAATTTGAATAATTCAAAAACTACTCGTTCAAATTTTAAGTGCAATACATCAAAATTCAAAGAAAAATAATCTGAATATAATTCCGTAATATTCAAAACAGGGGGTGGTAGACATTTGAAAAAAGAAAGTTTTGGATCTCCACACGGGACACCCTATCAAGGTGACATGAAAAAAAATGAGTTTTATGAAAAATATTGGTTTTATAATAACTTGAACATTCTGGGAGGGGGGGGAAATCCCAAAATTTTGCATTTTTACGGCCAAAAATGGGGGTAAGCACGCTTAAAAAAACCACCCTGTATACAATACTGATGTGCACAATATAAATTTGTATCGCATTGCATTATTCAGGCAATTTAAAGAAGACGTTATAAAGACGCACTATCCCAAACTCCCCCTCCCCCAACTTCTCTTCTTCTGGCTTAAAACCTCGTCCAAAAAAAAAAAAAAAAAAACACGCGAAATATACAATTTTTCATCGGGAAAAGTTAATGATTTTTTCCCCTCTCCACTCTCTCTCACTCTCTGTTCGTAACTGGTGTTTTTATAATTATTATATCGTTAAGCGTTTCCGGCTTATTTTCTCATTTTTCCACCCTACGCGCGGCGTTTCTTCGTCGTCCTATTAAACATTTTATTATCCGTTCCTCCGACCACGTGCACACTGTACGTATTTATTGCCATCCGGTATTTCACATTAAATACAATAATATACAATGTGCATTTTACGATCGAGTCTGGAAAATCCGAATTCGAAAGTGAAAATATGGAAAATGATTTATTGTGTTTTTGTATTGCGTGTATTATTCGAATAATTTTCCGAAAACGAGTAAAAACTCTGAAGTTATATACGTCGGAGAAAAAAAAAATACAATATATTACTTTGTGAAATCGAGTGGTAGAGATTCCGTATCATCGTGACTCTGTTAAAAGACGTGTAACGTATAGTCATAGTATAACATTGACTGTCTACCCGTGGTCGCGTGTAGAGCCTGATTTAGAATTTTTGAGGCCCGGGAGAAAATAAAAAAAAAAAAAAAAAATTTGCCTATTATTATCAATTATTGTAAATAAAATTATAGTAAAATTAGTAACCGATAAAACGTATAACCAGTTAGTATTTAACAATAAATTAAATAATAATATATCAAATTCATATAACGTTAGGCACTCAAAATTACAATATAATTCGTGGATATGTAACTCGAAATTATTATGAAGACTAGACTAATACGTATTATATCACAAATGTTGCGGGGAAAAATTGATAATAATTGACGAATTAGGATACACTTCCGAAAATTGACTTTTGGCAAGCCACGAAAATGCATTTCGTCCCACTGCACTGTCGACAATGCACACGACAGGTGTTTTTTTTTTGTTTAACCTTCTCTAACACATTAAACCCCCCCCCCACATTGGCCTTTCTTTTTCTTCGAACTACGACGTGCATGCATGCATATGCAAATGCGTGAATTATGAGTTGATTTCCTCCCCCCCCGTCCGTCCGTCCGTCCGTCAGTCCACTGCTTTACGAGTTTCGCAGCACAAATTGACACACGCGCCTAAACACACATAAATAATACACGCTCAGGGCTGCGCGTGTGCAATAATACGTTTTGCGTTTTCCAAATAATATATATACGTATATATGATAAATGTAAAAATATTCAAACTAGATTTGCACCACAGCCACGCACCGTAATCGCGACATCGCACGAAACACACATTTGCATGTAATCTCCGTGAATTATACAACGTACCACGCGAGATATAGACCGTCGTCGACCTAACACACGAGTATAATATAATAATAATATAACACATAGGCGGTTGCGGTTCGCGCTGCAGTAAAATACACATTTACACACATTCGGTCATAAATGCATAAGTCTCGTAGAGGTGGTGTATTTTTTATTTTTTTTGGTTTATTTATTTCTTTCCAAAGTGCAAAACACGATTATCCGTATAACACACACACACACACACACACACACATGTTATATTCGTATCCACAATATAATAATATGCACTATAACAATAACAATATAATGTATTCACGCGTCGTTGTACAACAGACGGAAAATATCGTGTGTGCGCGCTTTATTTCGTATTGTGATGTTAAATTTCAACGCTATAACACATTATTACAAATCTTTATTGTTATCGTTATTATATTTTACGCGTCTATTAGTTCGCCGTTCGGATACCCACGTGCCCGTGTGTGGACACCAGTAAAATATATTACACGAGACACAGCGCACGTGATTATTAAAATCCGACGAATTTTCGTGCGCTCCCCCTCCACCCCCACCCTCGCCATATCGTCGTTGTTTGCGGTGCGAGACGATAGAAAAAAAAAAAAAAAACCGAACATACTTCGCACGACGGGTGGGATTCTCTTCGGGTCGCCAAAATCTTTCTTATATGATTTTCTATCTATGTATTTAACTTTTCATAAAATTCGGATTGAAAAAATACGTAATAGTTTTCGAGTCGTTTTTGTCGTAAAATTTTGGGTAGTTTTTTCCAAACAAAAAATTGAAGAATTGAGAAATTCAAAAAATGACCTCTCTAAAGTACAATCTAAAGGCAAATCCGGTATCAAAAAAGTTATTGATCGAAACTTTTGTGGACAAGTATTTCTATACGAAAAGTTGTACTCAGAAAATAAAAAAAATAAATTATAATTAATCTAATTGTATCTA
This sequence comes from Stegophylla sp. TES_Ste_2020, assembly GCA_025469315.1. Lineage (NCBI taxonomy): Eukaryota > Metazoa > Arthropoda > Insecta > Hemiptera > Aphididae > Stegophylla > Stegophylla sp. TES_Ste_2020. The sequence continues at coordinate 1,339 of JAIPRM010011948.1, read as the reverse complement.
AAATATTTCTAGGTTATTACATTTGTTTATTCAATAATTTCAAAAATTCTAAACCGACAGCAAGTCAAAAAACGGGATTAATATGGTACACAGACTTGAAATTACGGGGGACAAAAAGCGTCCTGAGAGAAGTTTGTCAGGACAACAGGACACAGAGCCGAAATAAAGGACAATCCTGTACATAAAACAGGACGTATGTGGTCACCCCAAATCACACGTTATTATAATAGTCATCTGATAATAAATGTTTTGCGGATATTATTGTTATATTATATCGTGTGCGTGTGTGTGTTCGTATAATACGCGTCGTTTTGTTGTTCGATGTAATTGTAATATTGTTGTCCGCGCGGCGCGTATAACATGCGCTGGGCGTACACTTGCGGGGACATGTATGTTTGAACGAATCGATTTGCTCTCTTAAGGCGTAAACGAAACCGATTTTGAAAGGTCGGAGAAATAAACAACGTCGTCGTCGTCGTCGTCGTCGTCGTTCGGGGTTGCACACGAAAAACAAGTAAATAAAAATATAAATAAATAAAAAACCATCAAACGCTTTATTCGGTGTACAACATTATGTACAGTCCAGAGGTTCTCAAACTTTTTATGGTACGACCCATTTTTGAAATTTTTTCAATTTTGACGATCCATCACAGTTATCAAATGTCCATCTTTTTTTTTTTTTTTGTTTTGTTTTGCCCTATTGCTTCTTGAGCAACATAAATAAAAAAAATACACTGTAAAATATTATTGCATTTTGTAACTATTTAAATTTTTCGCCAACAATTTTTGATTGATAACTGTAATAAAATTATTTATTTGTTTATTTTTAAAATATTCATAAGAGTTAATTAAAATTATATAGGTATATACGAGTAATTGAATAATTAAAAAAAAAAAAAAAAAAAATTGAATTGAATACGAACAAAGCCATACTTCGCACCATGAGAATTTTTCACTCAAAAAAATAATATAATGCACCTGTTAAAAATTTTATTCCGCAAAAAATTTTTCATATCATAGTCAATCTATATTAAAATTTTTATAAAATTTTGATTAAAAAGCCGGACATACTTCGCACGACGGGTGTACTTTGCACGACGGGTGGTATTCTCTTGACGGGCGTATTAAATTTTAAAGAAACGATAAATCATTTCTTCAGTAAAACGATTCTGAACGAAGGAAGTTAATAATATAGGGAAAAAAAAATTTTCAAAAAATGTCCAAAATTTTTTTTCACATTTTCAAAATTTTCTTGCGCCAAAATCTTTTTTATAGGATTTTCTATCTATGTTTAAATTTTCATAAAATTCTGATCAAAAAATTATGGTTTCCGAGTCGT
>JAIPRM010011947.1:0-12491 GCA_025469315.1 Stegophylla sp. TES_Ste_2020 | reverse complement strand
TTTAAATTTTCATAAAATTTGTATAAAAAAATTATGGTTCCCGATTATTTTTTGTTAAATTTTAGGTATTTTTTAAAAAAAAAAAAAAAAAAATGCAGAATTGATATTTTAAAAAAATGGCTTCTCTAAGGTATCAACTAGAGGCAAATCTGGTTTCAAAAAGAAGATAAAAAGTATACTAAAATAAACATCATTGTAAAAATACTAGCTTCTTCACTTCGTTCAGAATTTAAAATGAAATGGAAAACATGGCTTTTACAGTGACTTGAACATCAAAAAAAAAAAGAAAATTACGGCCAAAAGTGGGGGTCAACACCCTTAGAAAAATCATCCCGTATATATTTGTATGCCCTAGTTATAAATATATGCAGTCAAAAAAACAATGTTGATTTGGCTTGTCATTATTTTAGATACTGAGTGAAATAAAGAAGTTGGAAGTTTTATAGTGATGATTTTTTTTCATGTGAACACGTTTTCTTATAGAAATACTTATCCAAAAGTTTTAATCAACAACTTTTTGGATCACAATTTTTCATAATTAGGTAATTTAGGAAGGTAATTTTTGGAAATTTTTCAAAAATTTGGGAAAACTACTCAATATTTGACAAAAACACCTTTACAATTTTTTTTATATCCAAACTTTATGAAAATTTAATTATAGATTGAAAATAAGAAGGAAAATATTTCGGCGAAACAAATTTTTATATGAAATATTTTTTTCTAATAATTTTTTCTCACATAATATTTTTTTCTGTTTTCAGTTAATAGTGAGATATAAAACTGGCTCCATTCAGAATTGTTATTTTGAAGAAATAATTTATCGTTTATTTAAAATTTTACACGCCCACCAAGTCTCATCCAAAGAGTGAAGAATACCAATGATGCAAAGTATTATGCTTTGATTCCTTGAAAATTTTAAAAATTGTTTTTTTACTATTAAAATATCTTAATTAAATCTTTTTATTGTCATAGTCTTATTTATGTTGGTTCTATTATTACTCTTTTTCAGTGGTTAAAAAAATACTGAATAAAATATTATGATTAAGTCATAATTTTAATTAATATTAGATTCTGAGCAAAGTAAAGAAGCTTGTGAATTTTGCTTTGATACTTATTTTTAAATTCTGAATGGAGTGAAGAAGCTTATGATTTTTCAATGATGTTTATTTATTTTTTCTATTTCTGGAAACATTTTTTTGCATAGAAATACTTGTCCAAAAGTCTTGATCAGCAACATTTTTTAAACTGGATTTGCCTCTAGTTGGTACCTTATAGAGGAAAAAAAACTACCCAAAAGTTGGTATTTTAGAGAAGGTAAAATTTTCAATTTCTCAATACTTTTTCCAAAAACGGGGAAAAACTATCAAAAAATTGATGAAAAACGGCAAAATATGCAATTACCGCAATTTCCGTAAAATTGAAAATTATTTTTTGACATAACTTCTAAAATAATACAGCTAGGGACTTGAAACTTTCACTAACCACTAAAATTAGTTACGAGAACATTTCATATAAATTTCAAAAAGATTTGATCAATTTTAAGTTAGGTACAGCATTTTGAAAATTTCTCATTTTTTGTTTTTTTTTGTAATAAAATTTTTGATTTTTGATATTTAGATTTGAAAATTGAATATGATTTTACTGACATATATGTCTAATTGACTTGAAAAAATCTCAAAAATCGTAAGTCAACTTGTTTCTCTGTAACCGTTTGAAGTCAGAATATCGACTAAATTTGTTAGTTTTACCTAAAATCACGCACTTTAACGTACATATAAGAAAATTAGCCAAACCGATTGTTTTGAAATTTGGTTTCTAGATAGAGAATTTCATTACAAATATTTTTGTTCAATGTAATTTTTTATGGACAAAGTGTTAAACATTTTCCAAGGGTTTGATTTTAACAAATTAGAGAAAGTATGAACAAATTACCTATTTTATTATATATTACTTATTAACGCCCAAAAAGTTGATGGGTTGGTGGGTAATGTTTTTTGCCTTCTTTTGTAGTTTTAGATGCTGAAATCTATGGTGTAAATTAAAATCCACATGCATCAATAGTTTTCTAAATATTTTATTCTATTTTGAAAATTCAGTATTTTTGGTTAATATATTAAATACCTACTCTTTCTCCAAAACTCAGTGCGGCACAGTGGATAACATGTCAGTATTATAATGCGACAGTACCCGGGTTTGGATCTTACTTGGTGGACTAAATATTTTGCACTTTTTTTAACTGTGACTGACCAGAGGTGCCATGATAAACATTAGTACAAATGGTATGCAAAAATATTGATCTATGATAATTAGAGCCGTCTTATTTTATCCTATTTTTATTTAAATTTTACTATGATGTTTTTATTTTATTGTAATTTAAAATTATTTATGGAATATTCATTAGGTGTATTTGAATATATGAATATCAATTTTTGTTTTTCGTAAATGTTGAACAAAATAATTTATAGTTCAACATTTATAGTTCAATTCTTCAAAACTGATAATTATTATTATTAGTTAAAATGTATTAGTTGAAGGTACGTTTAGAATCGTTTTATTAAAAAAATGATTTAACAGACCCATCAAGAGTATCCCACCTGAGATGCAATGAACACTAATGTGCGTACGAAGTACACACTTTTTTTCTTTTTTTTTTTACATTGGAAATCACATCCAAATGGTACTTTAGAGAGATAATTTTTCTAAATTCTCAATACATTTTTAAGCAAAATGAAAAATTCCAACAAAATCAATAAAAAATGATAAAATATATCATAACCTGAATTAAAAAATTATATGAATTTTTTTAATGTAACTTATAAAGTAATAGAGCTAGAAACTTGAAACTCTTATCAATTATTTTAAATAGTCAAGCACATACCTCTTAATAATTGGAAAATATTTGGCTAATTTTGTGTATTTTGTAAGTTTTATTTCATTAAATTTAAAATTTTTGTAATTAAGACCTATAAATGTAACTTAACCTCACTAACTTACATATATATATATATATATATAATAAACCTGAAAATCAATATTAATTATAACTGTTTAAAGTTAGTTATTTTGACAAAATTCATAAATTTTACACTTAAATGCACATAAGTAAAAATTGTTTTTTCTAATTTTTATGAAACTTAATACTTATGTAGAAAATGACATTGCAAATATTTTGGTGTAATAAAATTTTCTCACAAACAAAAATTAAAATTTTTCAAAGGTTTGATTTAAAAAAGAAAAACATAAAATTTTCTATAAATACTTCAGTAAATATTATTAAAAATTTATTTAGCTATTTAGCTAAAACTATTTAACTACAGAACTTATAATTTTAGAAACTAGAAACTTTCATCAACTACTAAAAATAGATATGCCCATATTTTATAAAAATTTCAAAATCAATTTGATCCATTTTGAGCTGAGTATAGAACGTATAAATATTGGACAATTTTCGGTTTTTATGTTTTTATTTTATTAACTTTTTATCTGTTGGTATTAGACTTTAAAATTTTATAAAATCATTCTCATAAGTATTACCAATGATGCCAAAAAAGCATCAGAAATTGTAAGTCAACTTTTTTTTTTTAGCTGTTTAAAGTTATAATTTTTATAAAACTGGTCACTTTTCCTAAAATGATTTTTTTTTTCTATCTAAACTTTACGATATATTCATTTATTCTTAATCTCATGGAAATTTTCTTTTGTAATAATATTCCTAAAGTGTTTTTCTACATAGATTATAATTTTAAAAATTCCTGGCTTATGAATATTTTTTTTCAAGCGTTTAATGTTAGAATCAAATTATGGTTAAACCAAAAAATTGTAGGTATATTTTCCTTATTATTATGTAACATATTATACAAAATTGACCATTTACTCAAATAAATTAATGTTATGAATGTAATAATTGTATGATTGTAAATGTATAATGATGTTACGAATCATAAATATTAACAGATTATGTCTCTTCTTCAAGTCTATACGCCAAGGCCATTTTAATAATTTATTACACAAAATATTGTGATTGTGATTATGATATTTAATAAATTAAGTTTATTAAATGAATGATTCATTTTTATTGTTATAACAATTAACACACATTTCAGTTTTAGTATTTTAAAAATGCTGAATAATTTATTTTGAAAAATGCTATATTAATTGTTTAATGTTATTATTTCTTAATAAAATGAAATTTTATTGATTTAGTAAAAATAGTAAAAACCCCTTATATAGGGTAATTCATTAAGCATGTTCACCTTCATTTGAATGTGAAGCATGTTTCATGAATTTTTAAGTTCAAGTTAATATAAAAACTTTTCATAACTTTATTCATGTCATTCTAAGAATGTCCTGTGGCAATACAAATTTACATTGTATTTTCAAATTTTTAACTTCTAAAAAAGTATTAATGTAGGTAAAGTTTTTTTTTTAAAGATATCTTTTTAAAAATAAATATAATTTAACAGAATAAACTTTATTTTTTGTAATTTAATTGTATATTGTACTTATTTTTACATAAAAAATTTTGTTTTTGACCGTAAAGCAGGGTTGTTACGTTTTATGTTTTTTTTTTTGTTTAAAACAGTATTTTTGTTTTAAACTTTTTAAAATATTATGTTTAAAACATGTTTTAAAATTTTTACATAAGATTTCTAAAAAGAAATTTATAATAATTTTTGACTATATCATAATATAATTTATTTTTGCTTTACCAATTAGCTATAACCATTCAAATTATTGAGTATAGGTATATAGTACCTATATAGTACTATTACATTTAACTGATTTAAATCTGTGACTTGTTTGACCTATAACGCAGAATAAATATAGTTGATGGATAAAGTTACGTCTCGGTACAAGTGTATATGTTCACAACCTTCACACTATACTTTAGGTCAGGAGTTCTTTACTGGTGGTTCTCGGATCCCTAAGGGGTCCGTAGATGGTTACTCAAGGCTCTATGTAGTGGTTGTGATGTGTTTCTTTTTAAGTAACTCAAAAATAAATTTCTTTGAAATTAATTCAAATTATGTGAAGGGTGAAGACTAAAATTAGAAACTATTCTATTTATACTAAATTTGTACTATGGACTTATTGAATAAATATACATATTACATAATATTATTTTCGTATGCATTTGTGGTTTTTTTTTTTCATATTTTGGTAATATCAAATATGCCAAATAATCTTAGTAATAACTTCTCATGATTTCCGCTACTTGAAAGAAGACTATGGGACACACCAGTCATAATATTATATTTATTTATATTTTTTTTTTCAGGTTATATGTAAGAATTATGAATTACTATTTTATTAATCACGTCTGAAAAGTACAGATAATAGACGTGGTAGAAATGATAACTCATTATTTTTTCCAAACAAAATAAATTATTGTATATACTATGTATTGTATAGCCTGGTATAGATAAGTCTTAGTATTATTATTAAAAAGTAATTCAACATTTATTGTTTACTATTTTTTTTTGGAGGAGGGAGGGGGTTAGTAGTTAAACTTTTTACTTGAAATGTATCCATGAACCAGAAAAAATTAAGAATGCTTTAGGTTAGGTTTACTTATAATAGCTTAAAAAGAAATTGCAACAAATAGGAAAATAATTATATACCTAAATTATATATATGTACATACAAATATATTGATAAGTATAAAGTATTTACATTAACTTTGGTAAAATGTTTATACAAGTCAAAATTCCACGAATATGTGTACTATACAAATGTTATAAATAACAATTAACAAGTACCTATAGTACCTATAGTATTATAAAGTGTCAAGATATCAATTAGGTAGTTCCAAATTTTTTTACAAATTAAATATTTTTTATTTGAATAACAATTTATAATTAATTTTTTAATAGGTATAATAGGCAATAGTTTAATAAAAAAATAAAATATTTCATCTTCCTTCTTCTTTACCCACTTTTTATCATTTGACCTGGCTAACTATCTGAATCTTTAATATTTATATATTATATAAATATTATGTAAGACTCTTAGTTCCTAATATTCTTATATAGTGTAAACTGTATAACAAATTGTGTCTTTACAAACACCAAGTTGAAATAACTCTGGAAAACTTAAAAAAAAAAAAATTAGATGATTTTTAGTATTATTTTTACGTTTAAAACACCTAAATAAAAACACGTTTTAAACAAATGTTTTATATATTTAAAACAATACTTTTGCTGTTTAAAACGTGATGTGTAACACAGTTTTAAACATAACAACTCTGATATTAAATATATTTATTGATAAATATACTTAAAATCACATATTTTAATTTATTTTTATTGGTTTTACAGAAAAAACATTCAATTATTTTATAAATACTAAAAGTTATAAATATCAAAATTATCAGTAATATTTTAATTTATACTTATTATTTGGTGCTTATACATCCATGTAAAAAAGTTTTGGTCTAGTTCAATATTGTACATATGTTAATGTGAAAATCATGAAATCATTGTCATAGAATTTCTGTAAATATTTTACTAAAATATAAATGTTTTATTTATTATTATTCATGCGTACCCAGAAATAATAAATAAATAAGAAAATATTTTTAATTTTAACTTTAATTATATTTTTAATAAATGTTTTATTGTAGTTGATTCAGATGTCGATGAACATACTAGGGATATGATAACCTCCTCGGACAGATTTCCTATGTATGTGGATTGTCAAGAAACTTTGGTGGAGTTGTCATTTATTAAATGGCTATCTGGTTTTCGACACGAATGCCGCAGAATGTCTAATCTAGTCTGGAAGCCAGAACATAAGGAAATTCTCTATGGCTTAGTCAATTTTTATCATAAGTAAGTTTAGTTGTAAAGATTTATTTATTAATACACCATAATTTATGTATATATGTGATTTTTCTTATAGTTGAAGTCTGAATGATAGTATTTGTATTAATATTTTCAAGGTCATTTTAGCGAATCATTTTGTTTTTCAAGAACTTTTTAAATAATTTTTAAATTAAATTTGCTGTCATTTTTCAATTACACTTGAATACATTTAAAGCAAACTGATTGAAAACATTTTATTTATACTATTTGCTTAATCATAAAATACATTCTGATAATTTCATAATCTTCAAATCTCAATCAGCTCTATATTTTTATGCACATTTAATATATTGATCGCAAGATGTATGGTACCTAACACATAAGTACATAAATTATATGTTGAATATATTTAATATATTTATAAAATATATAGGTTTTAAAGATCCTCTTATTGTTGTATTGTAAGAAAAATGTTTTAGAGTTTGTAATAATTACTTTTCCTAAATTAATCATGTTTATAATTTATTACAAGTTTGTATTTTTTTTACAGGAATATAGCTTCAGAAATGGTCGACTGCAGAAATAAAGTTAATAAATCTTGTCTTCTAAAAGGCTATGTAGAACAAACTCTTGCATATTTCAATTATTTTCATAGAAGTATACAAGAAGTAAATATGCAAATATATAATATCAATATATATTTATATTTATAAATGTATTAAGGTAAAAGTACGAATACTGGTGAATTTTAGGTTAATGTTTGAATTCTGTACATTTACCAATTGATTATAGTAAATCATAGTGTATATAATAGTTCGTCGTCATACGCCAATGATTTTTGTGGTTTAAACTTTTATAAATGAGGTTTGTTAAACCATAGGATATTCATTCAGTCTTAGTTGAAGTTTGAAATTAAATTTTTTCCTCCAGTTGTATGTTATTTTTCACTAGCTTTATACTGGTATGTTATAACAATATTAAACTTAAGTTTACAAAAAATAAAAATAATTATTATTGAAGAATTATTAGGAACAGCAGAAAGATATATTTTGATTATTGATTATAAATTTTTAGGACACAAATTCATATTTATCAATACATTTTATGACAAAAGTGTACCTATAAAGGTATTGCTACATATTAATATGTACAAACAATTTCATTTATATTTTTATGAAATATGATTTGGAATTTATATTTCGACTGTAATATGGATTCTGATAAAGGTTCATATGAACTACCTTCATAAATATAAATATAAGTGTTGACCTCGAGGCTCGACTGTTTTCTCTTTTAGTTTTGGATGGTGATTTTTATTGCCTGAGTACAAAAGCGGGAACAATTTCTCTGCCTTTTGCGGGAAAAAATTGATTAGGAATCAATTTCCTCTACTCGAAGAAATTTTTATTTAAAATGGATAGCTCCAGAATATCAAATGGGTACTTGTCAAGTAGTATTACAACTTTTTAATTGGTGAAAAAGGAGTAATAAGGTGTGACTGTTTGAAAAAATATGTTACAAATCAATTTAAATGCTGATCCAAAAAGGTATAGTGAAATTTGAGATTTCATAGAAGTGAAGTTTACACAAATTAATAAATATTTTATATAAACAGATAATATACAATATAATAATATTACATACTTGGTAAAAAAAAAAATAATAATAATAATAAAATCTCCCTACTTATTTTTCCTAAGGTTTACCGATTCTCATTTGTAAAAGTTCTAACTAAAAGAATTTGGGGTGTGACTAAACTTTTGTATATCCTAGGTTTCATCGATATTCATACTTTTACTGTAACATATGTTATCTTATTTTGTTTTCTTCTGTACATTACACACATTGAATGTGCCATTTGCCATACTATTTTTTATTTTTATTGTTATTTTCTTTTATATAGCTAAAGTATTCTTTTGCTTGCCTCTCTCTTTTTCATTGGTCATTATTAGAGGTTGGAATTATATTATTTTAAATATTTTTTTTTTGAGTGTATGCAATCAGACGAGGGTTTGAAATCTTATCAAATTTTGAAACAAATAAATCAATGGCAAAAGTTCTTTTTGCATATTTGAGAATATTTTGAACTAAAAGAATACTTATTAAAAAGAATATTTCGATTAATTTTATGGAATTTGGAAATTTTGTTTTGCATTGTTGAAAATTGTATATAATATTTAATTAAGTTTAGTCTGTTATGATTGAAAAAACTATGATTAGAATAATTTTCAATGTATCATTAATACAATTTTCTCAAGTTAATAAAATGCTAAGTTAATTTTTTTTTTTTATAGCTAAATTATTAATTGTAATGTATTGTTCATTTAATTAAAAGAAACAAAATATTTCAGTAAATTATAGAATTATATCACATTAATTGATCTTTAAATATCAGTTAGATTAAGATGTTTTTTTGCATATAAAAGCATAATTTGAATTTAGGAGAATATATTGCTGTAAAAGCATATATTTTGCATTTTTAATTACAATTTTTTAGGAGAATATTAGCATTCTCATTTTTGTTACTTTAAGAGAATATTATTCCGACTACTAATCATTATTTTTCAAATAAAAATTTGTGAATGAAATAATGTCATCCTTCTTTCAATTTCTTTAAAATAGCTTTTCTTCTATTAAACTGCTTAATTTCTACAATTGTTTATATGTAACAATTGTAGTATAATACATGCACGAGTTTCGACCGGTTTTTGTCCACCGCCCGGTGTGCTTTTATTCTGGATAGAATGTAAAATTGTACTAAATAATCTCTGAAAAATAAACACTAATAATAATCAAAGATTGAAAACTAATTTTGTTTTATACTAGAGCAATTTAAAAAATGTATTTTAACAGGTTTTTTTATGGGGTCAAATTTGTACCTCAGACGAGTAATAGTGGTATTCAAAATCATACTATTGGTGACGGGTTAAGATAAATATTGAAGTTTCCATTTAATAAAATATGTCTTATAGTCCTGGTTTATTGTTTATTTTGAGCTTTTATACATTGTGTTAATTTAAAGTTATTTTATAAAAATAATATGTCATTAATTTATTAAATGCTTAATATTTAACCAATAAGTTTTACATCATATCATTATAAAACTAAAATTTTTTGTTATTTTATAACTAGGTTATTGTTTATTTTGATATTTAGTACCTAAAATGATAAAAAAATATAAATTTTTATTTTGAAATATTTTTTTGGAAATAAAATATTTATCTTAACTTTTATAAACTAAAATAGTTTTGGTGGTACAGGGTGATTTTCAAGCGTGCCCATCCCCTTTTTTTGGCGGTAAAAATGCAAAAATTTAGGTTTTTTTTCGATATGTTCAAGTCACTAAAAACTATGTTTTGTACAACTCGTTTTTTCATGTCACCTTCCTGTGGTGATATAAACTATTTTTCATCTGGAAACTCCTCCCCCCCTCCAATTTTAACTATGGAATTTTAATCAAGTCATTTTTCTGTGAATTTTGATGTATTGAAATCAAAAGAACAAGTAGGTTCATTCTGTATAACAAATACCATGAAATAATATGATCAAATTATTACAGCTGGAGGTTTTCTCGATCATAATTTTTACTGTACCTACATTCTACATCCATAATACATCTAATACTTGTTATTCTTTTTCCAATATTTTCTATGATTCACTCTAAATTAGTTATATTATTTCAGATGATTTCTATTTATACTATATAATATATATATACATTTTATTTCAGACACCATCAAATGCTGCTTTGGATTCTATTTACTATGATAGAATGAGTTCATTATTAGCATATCATATTGATTTGAAATTAATGGCATCACAGTAAGTTGAAATATTTTCAAATTATTAATTTCAAGATTTATTTAAGTTTGTGTTTGTGTACATTTTTAATTTTAATGTATTCACTTAAATTTATTACAAATGTTGTATAATTGTATAATTTTTTCTTTTCTATTTATTGCTAATATTTTTTTGTAGATTAGCTAAATATTTATTTACAATTTGTATTTAATCAAGTCATTTATTATTTCATAAAAGTTTATACTTCTCATATAATTAATAATTATTACATAATTAAATTTATTTTTAACTTATTTTTTTTATTGATGTTTTAGACGCAAAGAAAAAATTTGGCATAAGAAGGTTTCAAGTAAAATCAGTGCATCATTATCTATATATTTAAGTAAGATAACATTAAAGTATATATATATATATATATATATATATATATTATAATAAATATTTATTATATTTTCAGATGATAATATTGATTACATATTTGATTCACTGTTTCAAATGTATTATGTTTTTTATAGTTCTAATAATATTAATTTAGGATTAATAATACTTCCAGTTTTTAGGTAAGTTATTTTATCTGTCATTTGTTGTTACTACTCAATTTAAAATAAAATTAATAATATATCAACTGCATTACAGAAAGTTACTTGCTGAACGGCCAATACCCTCAAAATTGAAGTATTTGACTTATTTGCGGTATATATTAAGTTTTAAATTGTGGAAAAAAGTTATTCTTGCCTCGTCATTAGGGGGTTATAATAAGAGAAAAGAGATTGAACAAATAAGAATATTAATGAGAGGATTAAATCCTCCACGTGATTTAATGAGCCAACATAAAAAATTTAATTTTTCTCATTGGCCAAAATTAACAATGTCTTCTAATACATCAACAGCTGCAATGGAGAGAGAATTGAAAAATGTTGGTTACCTCTTATTTAATGCGAAGTTACAAATCAAGGAATGTCATAAGGTAAATATTTTTTATCCATGTTTAATTTGTATGATTTTTTTTTTTTATGGGATGTTTGGGAGTAGATAATATTTTTATTGTCAGTCTAATTTTTAATTTTCCGTAACTCTATTTTAGGATTATTATATTTTCTATTATAGATGATAATATTGTGTATTGTATTAAATTCTCACTCTGATAAATTTTTTTTTTTGTAATGGAAGAAGTCTCAACTCTTTTATTAAGATCATTTTTCAAATAAATATATAAATTATACAAAAAATATAAATAATTATAACATTAAAAAACTATAGTAATTTGTTAATTTTAAACTTTTGAAATGTTTTTCGTTATAATCAAGTTATGATATCCACGAATTAGGCCAACAGTATATGTTATGTAATATAATATTTAGTATGTCAATAAAATTTTTTCTGCTTAAAATAAAAAAAAAAAATGGTTATTTTGTTATTTTTATCTGCATTATTTTATAATGTTATTAGTTGACTTAAATGACACCCACTATTTGATTCTGAGTGGAGGATTAATAAGCTAGTAATTTTACGATAATATTTATTTTTATTTTTGTGGAAATATTTCTTCTACTTGAAAAGTGCCCAGATTAGTATGTTTCTGGTAGGGTGGTATTGTACTTAAGAGAGGTCATTTATTAAAATAATTAAAACTTTCCAAAAGCAATTTAGAACAATTAAAATTTAAGTAAAAATAGGAAAATATTTAATTGAAACAATTTTTTTTAGATTCTGAACGAAGTGAAGAAGCTTATGATTTTACAATGATGTTTATTTATTTATTTTTTTTTTCTTTTTTCTTTTTTCTCTTTCTGTAAACACTTTTTCGTATAGAAATACTGGACCAAAAGTTTCGATCAATATCTCTATAGAACCGGAATCATACCCAGATGGTACTTTAGAGAGGTC
>JAIPRM010011946.1:0-12492 GCA_025469315.1 Stegophylla sp. TES_Ste_2020 | reverse complement strand
TTCAACTATAAAAGTGTATAATGGAAAATTCAAATTTTAAATATGTTAAAAAATTGAAAGTTTGTTAGATATAAGCAAATATCAAAAAAAAATTCTCATACTGTCGTTAATAGAGCACCCTGGGGCCACCACAACCCTAAATCCGGCCCTGATTATAAGAATACAGATAAAATACATTTGGCGAATATAACTTCGAATTGCTGAGGGTGAACGGATGATACTTCAAATTGTCACGTGTTAGTGACCAGTTTTTCCAAAATTTAATTTCGAATTACCGAATGTACTAAAATGTATTGTTTTTATTCGAACTACCGCGTAATTTTCAAGAGACCGAGCATTTACTTCGAATTACTGAAGGTTTCAAATTATTGAAGGGTTGAATTATCGAGAGTCGACTGTAATTAAAAAATACAATAAGGAGGGTTCGAACCCCCAAATCCCTGCCTCTAGTGTAATCCACGTATGCGCTTCTATTTACCTCTTATATTTCGACCAATGTTGTCACTATGGATTTCAGACAAAACTTTGGTGACGTTTTTGGACGACATGAACATGCCCGAGAAAGAAGTGTACGGGGCTCAGCCACCGTTGGAGTTAATCCGACAGTGGATTGACTACGGGTTTTGGTTCGACCGGCAGTATCGGTTTTTGAAAAACGTCAAGAACATGTTGCTGATCGGCGCCATGGGCCCGCCCGGTGGTGGTCGGAACCCGGTCAGCAACAGGTTGATAAGCTGCTTCAGCGTGGTCAACTTGACGTTCCCGGAAGAACCGCAAATAACGAGCATTTACAGGACGATGCTTAGTCAACATCTGGAGGCGTTCGACGAGTCCATGCTCGACATGAGTACGGTCAAAGGGGAGGGGAGGGGAGATAATTCATTACGTGCACACTACATCCGGATATTGGCAGGGGAAGGTTTTTAGTCGTGGTACAAATATACGGGTTATGGAAACCAAACTAGATATATCATAATTAGATACAATATGGCTACTCGAGGGGATAACAAAGATTACTTATCAAGAAAAGCACAATTGAAAAATAATGATTCCAAAATATTACTTAAAATGCAAATCTACTCTAGTTTTTCATTCACTCCCTCTACAGTAGGGTTGCCATTCGTCCCGATTAAGCAGGGACACTACCGGTTTTGGGCATGTTGTCCCGTTATTTATTAAGTCCCGGACGGGACAAAAAATATTAACGGTTTTGTGTAACATGTCCTGTATTTTGAAAAATGTATTCCTATATGACCTTTTTAAATTAACGATATCAATTTTTAACTTCAAAAAATTGAATTAAAATACTATGATATATATTGTTATCATTTGTTTCAAAGTTTCTTCCTACTTGGAAACAGCAGTTGCTGTTATGTTAATCAAGCCCACAGATGTATAAATATGCATGTATAGATATCTGTGATAAGGCCCAACTATTTATATCAAAGCGTCATGAGACGGATTTTTAAAATTGTTCTATTTACACCAAATAATCTATCATAAAGTTTGTTGAAATAATTTTGTTTTATGTTTAAAAATTTTATCAATAAATTACTTTGATATGACGATTTTATCAAAATAGTTGATAAATAAGTACACGCATTAGCACAGAGGGGATAAAATATTTATTTTTTGATTTATTTTTCCCTAATAGCATCGACCTTATATACGATTTACAAAAATCTAGTGGAGGTCATTGGATTTCTTTTGAGGGGGGGAGCTAAGTCCCCGAGCTCCCGCATAGTTGTACCTAAGGGTACGTGGCTTAAACGGTTGGAGGGGTTCCTAAAATTAAATGTTCCGATTTTTAATGTCAAATTAATGGCAGCCTTACTCTACAAGGACATTTATGTTTTTATCATCGATTATTTAATGTAAAGTATGTATAATATAAGCAATAAACGTGTATATTCCGAATATGATATAAATTCCTCCACTAGAAAGAAGCAAAAGTGATTTACAAATATCTCAATAATACGTGTACAAAGAACAATTTACGAACACTATAATTAGGTAATTGTTTTATAACCTGTATTGAAAGTAAAGAATCGAGTCCTAAACTACTTTGAGGGGTCAAGTTCTGTTTAATTTCATACCACATATGAATTGAGCACGAAAATCAATCAGTCACGAGTCCTTTGCACAACTTCCTTCCAAATTTCGTTTGATTTATCGACAAGGTGTTTTAACCTAACAAAATAATATTATGGAATTTCCACCAAATATAAAACGTATAAATTCATTCAAATATGCTTTCAAAATATGTAAAAAACAGTAGAAAATAACAATTATTACGAGAGCAACAAACAATTACTATTAAAAAAAAAACATTTTACCAATTTAACTTTTTAAAATCTGTATTATTTAAATTTTTCATGCAACTCCGTTTTTATATCTGAAAATTGTTAAAAATAAAACACAAGTTTCTTGTTTTTAATTTTAAACTGCTCAGTTAAATTTTCTATGGTGCTTCATGGACAACGCTAATATTCAAAATGTACAACCATATTAGATAATCTCAATTCAATATTACTAAAAAATAGATGATTAGTACATAATAACTGGGAAAATGATGTTTTTAGTAACTTATACAAATTTTTCTACAGTTTATAATGCCCATGTATACGGTTTAGTGTAAACTCGTAATCTTTCATTGTTTTTCCTAATTTCTTAGTCATAAAATAAATATGTTTTATCAAATAAGTAACTACTAGTAATGATATAATATATAAGTATAATAACTACTAATAATTTTCAAGAGTATGATATTTTCAAAAACAAGTTTAGTTACCAAAACCGAAATCCGCAGAGTTGATGTGGAGGGGGGGGGGTGCGTGCAGCAGGTTAGAAATTAAAATCTAAGTAATCTTTTCAGTGGTTCAGATTAGAATGGAAAATTCTACCATAGATAACCTGCAAATATCCGTGTAGGACCTGAGGTGTAAATATCAAAGCTGGACCAGTTATTACTTTTTTTCCACTATTTACATTATTTCAAAACTAATAAAATTGTAATTCTGGAATGTTTTTGAATTTTTTAAGATTTTTAACCAAGTTAGGTTAGTTTTAAGATTTCTAACCAATTAAGTTAGATATAAGTTGGTGAAAATAATAACTTTAGTTAAACAATAAAATTCAGTTTTTTTGAAGTTAAAAATATCAACTTAAAATTCCATCTGTAATAATAATAATATTAATGGTAAAATACTTGTATTAATATATTAATCGTAATGCAACTAAAATTGTTGATGATGGCGCAGAAACGAATACACAGTATTTTATTTCTATAGAAAAAATGAGTTCTAAGTGTAATTAATTTGTTTTTTTGTTTATAACGTGATAGATTAGATACAACCATAGATTCGATTCAACTCATAAAGTTATAACGAATTAAATCTAATACGTTAAATTATTGAGCTTTTATAAAAGTAACTATTCGAGTTTCAACTTGACATTAATTGTCAAACTAAATAGAGGCCCAGCTATGGTAAATATATCGCCTCATCGGCGTAAGTCGACAATATATTATTATTAAAACTTTTTCATCACGTCTCTTTCCCTCAGGAAACGGACTGACAGAGATGACCATCGCATTGTACAAATCTGTAGTTGCCAATCTGTTGCCAACGCCGGCCAAAATGCATTATTTGTTCAACATGAGGGACATATCGAAGGTACGTGGAGCGTGCTTAGCGATAATTTCATGCGAGACTATTTCTTTTTTACCCTAAAATCAACATTGATATTTTTATTTGTTTATTTATTTATTTTTTATTTTTTTTTTTGAGCACTGGATCATAAGAGTGTATTAGAGACAATGTTGTCCCTCTACATTTTCTATAAAATATATTATTCATTGCTACAAGGTATCAAAAACGAATCGATTTAGAAATGCCACTATATTTAGTAATAATTACTGAAGAACTTTTTATAATGCAACCCATTTTTTCAATATTATTAATTTTTACGAACCACAACAATAATCAAATGTACTCTTATTTTTTTTTTTTCTATTTTGCTTGTTGAACAACAAAAATAAAAAGTCAGGTATACTTTGCACCAATGGTATTCTTCATTTATCGGGTGAATATTGGTGAATGTTAAATTTAAAAGAAACGATAGTTCCTTTATTCAATAAAACGATTCTGAATGGTTCTTTAGTTTATATGAGACAATTTTACTTCAAAGTTATTAAGTGTGTTTGTATTATATTTTTTATCACATTTTCAAAATTTCTTTGCGCTAAAAATATTTCTCAAATTATTGTCAATCAATGTTTAAATAAGTTAAGTTCCAAACTTTCATAAAATTTGGATTAAAAAAAAAATATATATATATTCCGATTCTTTTTTTGTAAAATATTGGATAGTTCTTTTTACACATTTTAAAATTTAAATTAATTTTAAAGATTTAAAAATTTCAAAAAATGGCCTTTTTAAAGTACTACCTAGATGATAATTCTGATTTAAAAATTTGCTGGTCGAAACTTTTGGACAAGTATTCTTTGACGAAAACGTTTACACATAATAAATAAATAAACTTCATTGTAAAAACACTATTTTCTTCACTCCGCTCAGAATTTAAAATACGAAGTCGATTCAAACATGTGGTGGTTGGTACGAAAAATCGCTTTTGTTTTACTAATTTAATGGATACCTAATATTGATAACATTTTACAGGTATTAATCACACAGCACACTTAATGGAATGGGTGTGTTCTACAAATCAAGTTATAATAATTTAGGCTATTAATAATCTTCTATAGGCTCTATGTCAGTGGTTTTTAGCGTGGGGGGTCGCTATCCCTAAATGATCATTATTAATGATAGTTTGGGGGTCGCCAAAAATAATGAACAAAACGGTTTTTCGAGTAAAAGATTATTATTTAAAAATAAACTAAATTTAATTATTTGTTTGGTAAGATTACATGCCAAATGGCGTATACTATTATATTATCTTATAACGGTTTTGTCTAATTGTCAGATTAATCAGTGTACATTTTTTAGAATTGCTTAATTTTGTTTTGTTCATCAAATTATATTTACCTACTTATTATAAATATTTAAATAATAAAACGTACAATCATATAATATGAAAATATGACTTAAAACATAAGGGTTAAGCATTTCTATTTAAAATGTGAGCAACAGTAACAATGTTTTTAAAAAAAAGAAAATTTTTTCCTATCAATAAAAGTAGGAGTCACATAATGAAAAAATTAAAAATGGGGATGGTGATTCAAAAAGTTTGAAAACTGCTGCTATAAGTCTATAATAACACATCTCAATTATACATTATCTGTAGGTTTTTCAAGGCCTGTTGCGCAGTAACACTGCTAACCAGTCAACTCCAGAAGCAATGTTGCGGCTTTGGTGTAACGAAGTGTTACGCGTGTTCAACGACAAATTGATCGAGAAAAAGTAATTTTATCATTTACCAGACTTAACGAGTAATAGAGAGCAGAGGCCGAAGGAAAATAAAATAAATGAAATCAGGATTTTAAATTTTAACATAATTATTTTAATTTTTAATGTTTTATGGGAGTTGATTGTTTTTTACATGTTTGAGAATATTTTATAATTTTTTTTCTAATTCATACATTAGAATAGGAAAACATAAAGTATAAAGAATTAAAAAGTTTCATTTCATGACTTTTAATTTAATTATTCTAACATTAACATTAATTTTGTAGTTAATGATATGATAACAATTTTTACTTATAATTTTGTATGAATTGTTTGTATGTCGAATTCATCACTTACAAAATAGTTTATGTCCAGGGACGTGGTTTAAGCGTTACTTAACCTTGTTAAGCTGATACATTGTATCACTAAACGAAGAATGTTTTTTTTTTTTTTTCATGGATGCAATTAATTACTTAATACTACCCAATTTGAAAGCAAAGTTTTTTTTTTTTTTTTTAATCATACAAAAGACCTTATTTTTATACACAAAATAAATGAATTATATTTTATTACTATTCAAACGAATACATTTCACTTTTTTTACGCTTTTCTCTCTATAAATGCTGTTAATTTCATGTTTCATGTCAAATTACCAATTTTTAATAAAATGCGTTCATATTTTTACGATAAAATTAATCAATTATGTCACAACGACACTCTCATACCTCGACGCCCGACAACGCGTCATTTTCCTCTTTTAAATTACTTGTAATGATTATTATGTATCGATATTGGAATCGCCTGTGTTTGTTAGTAGAAAGACGCACCAATAACACATATTGTGTTCATCAAATTTTCAAGTACGAGAATATTTTAACTAATAACCGTCAGCATTTCTCCAAAGACAGTAAATCCAAGAATGTAGTTTTAATTTTTTTTTTTTTTTATAACTAAATGTATCTCGTAGTACAAGTAAACGTACTTGAGTAAGTACGTTTAATAAGTGTTTCCGGTAAGACATTCGGAAGACACTTTAGAAAGGTTAGTATTCGAAATTTTCCAATGTTTTTTCGATATCATGGATGTTTCACATTTGAGAAAAACGGAAAAATATGCCAGTAATTATATTGATTTTAGTTACTTTATTGAAATTGTAAAACGTATAGTGCAAGAAACTTTCGATTTTCACCTATTATCAAAATTATTTTTCGAAAAATATCATCAATTTTGGATCATTCATAGAATTTAAGAATTATCTTTATTTCTTTGAATTAAAATTATAAATTCTTCTTATAAGTTTAAAATGTCGAATAGACCTAAAAAAATCTCAATTCGTTAATCAACAACTTTTCCCGTAGCTACTTATAGTAATAATTTGTATGAATTGAACTTATAATTACCGTTCAGATGACATATTATAGAGATCTATTTTGCTTATTATTTTATAAAATATTTAATTTGTTGTATTTTAGATTTCAAATGTTGCACAAGCTTCCACATATTATATTACAGGTTAACCATTATTCATATTTTTGTTAATATAATTTTACTTAATTTTTAAGAATAAGAACTTTGAATTTCCGAATACGGCGAGATTAATAAATTTCATGAATTATAATTCAAAATATTACCTTAACAAATTTAGAGGAAAAAATAAACTAAAATTGAAAATGATAGTAAAAAATATAAAAACAATTTCAAAACATTTCACTTCGTTCAAAATCCGAAATACGGTCAGTCATTTTGGGCAGTACTTACATCATTATACTCAATAAAGTTCAAAAATTAATTTGATATAGTTCTATTGTTTTAATCATAAATTTTAATACTATCGATTCAAGTTTAATTTAATTTTTATTACAAACAAATTATTCAGGGATCAGGAATGGTTCATGGACCAGATTAACGTGCAACTCGGAAAGCATTACTATCAGACTTTCCGGAATCTGTGCTCGTCGGACCAGACTCTGATGTTCTGCGATTTTCTCAACAAGCACGCGCTGTACGAGGAGGTGCTGAACGAGAAACTGCTACAAAACACGGTATACGAAAAACTGGAAGAGTACAACGCGAGCCCCGGCGTGGTGCCAATGAATCTCGTGTTGTTCAAGGACGCCATTGACCACATTTGCCGCATCACCAGAGTGATATCCCAACCTAAAGGCTATATATTGCTCATCGGCATAGGTAAGTACTCAGTGGTGGATTTGCGTCAGACGAAGTAGGCAGTTGCCAAGGGCGACAAATTTTTGAGAACGGAAATTTTGGGTTAAAATCATATTTTAAGTAACTCAAAGGACACGGTCATACATTTTTATATTCCAAACAATTTTTTTATTTCATGCATGTTTACCAATTATTGGTTATTTTATTCAACGTTAATGTTTAATATTATAAATATTTAACACGGGTTGACATTGTTTTATTTGTTTATTACATATAAGAAGTTAAAATATTGAAATCTACTTTAAAATCATAGTCGTTTAAGCTACTTAATTTCCATTAATGTACAAAAATATAACTGAAGTTGGTACACCTGTAATGTGTCATAAAATAGTGACAATTGTCGTTTTTAAACTTGTTTTACTATGAAATGTAGGGGTGACTGAATGGAAAAGTTGTGTTTATTAAGATTAAATATTTGATCAAACGAGTTTTAAGTATCGATTGTTTTAGTACTGCAGGATTGCTGAATATTTTAGTTTTAATTTTTAAGAATGTTCAAATAATAGGTTTAATAATATTTTTATTCAATATTATATTATTATATTAGATACTGTTTTGGTATTATATTTTCGCGAATGAACGATTAATGATCCTTAAAATTGATTATTTTATTTTTTTCAAACATTATATTTGAATTTTTTTTTTTAGAAAAAAAAAAGTTAAGTGAAAGAAAGTAAAGTAAAGTACACCCAAGAAAACCGGACATACTTCGCACCACGGATATTCTTCGCTCCTCGGATCAGACTCTTAGTGGATATGTTACTTTTTTTTTGTTATTAACTTCCTAAGTTCAGAATCGTATGATTGATTTATCGTTTCTTTAAAATACAACACATTCCTCATAAATATCTAACTCGAGTAGTGAAGAATACCCGTGGTGCGAAATTTGTCCGGCTTTCTTTTTTATTATTATTATTATTGTACCACATTTTACGAAAAGTTTTCGAATGTATATTAATAGAACAGATTTCCGATAAATGGGGATTGTACTTTAAAATTATTATGTTTTGAAATTTTCAATATTTCCAAGAACAATGAACAATTATCAAGTTAAACTAGAGTAAAAAAAGGTAAAATATACCGTAAACTAGATTCTTGTGAAATCAATTTTAGTTGTTAATTCAATCGAGACAACAAAACAAATTTAACTAATAATAAAATTAACACAGTGGGTTTTAAGTGAGCTTATAGGGAATACAATTTAGTAGCTACTTGTGTAAATAGCACTTCTTTATTTATCAACGGCAACAAACCATAATAGACAATAATATGTGAATTTGAAAATAAATATATGTTATTTTTTTGAGTAAATTAAATTTTCTTTATGTTGATATAATTCAATGTTAATGTAACCTTAATGGTAGTTTATATTTTTTTCAGGCACACACACTCTGTGTATTAAATCTTTGTGTGTCCTATGTATGTGTTAATTACTATCTAATAAGTATGCATTGGCTATACGTATATTAACATAGATGAATTAAATTTTATGAAAGACATACTAATAATTTAACTCAATTATAAATGAATATGGATAATATTTTTGTAATGTTAATAATAGTTCTAATTACAAAAAAATAATTTCAAAATCAATTATTTATGATCACAATTATTACAGTGATAACTAGTCAAATACCTATAATAATGAAATTAAGTGAAGATATTATACCTACATAACATTTCAACAAACTAAATTGTTGTATTTATAAAATATGCTCAACGTTTAAATTTGAATTTTCGTGTCTCACGCAAATTATTATATATTCAATTTATTAATTAACTATTATATTGCATTTAACTATACAAAAATAATGATAATAAATAAAGTGTTATTTTACCATCTACTCTTGCTATATATAATAACTATATCACACTCCAGTAATCCTTGTTTTTAGGCGGGTCCGGCAGGTCCTCTCTCGCTAGACTCTCCAATTGGATATGCGATTACAAATTCTTCGCGATCGAGTTGACCAAAACCTACGGTACGTCAGACTTCAAAGAGGACATAAAACAACTGTATTACCTGACGGGCGTCAAGGATCAGCCGACGTCGTTTTTGTTCAATGATACCCAGATCGCGTACGAAACGTTCTTGGAGATCATCAACAATATACTGAGTACCGGCGAGGTGCCCAAGCTATACAAGGACGAAGAATTCGACGAGGTATAGTATCGAAATCGGTTTCAATTTAAAAAATTATTCGACCGAAATCGTTTCAAACGCGTTTATAGATCAAAGACTTATTGTTGGACAGTGCCAAAAGAGAAGGCGTCCTGGAAACGACAGACGCGATTTATTCGTTCTTTTTGGATCGGATCAGAAGCAACCTGCACGTTATTCTCTGCATGAGTCCAATCGGAAACCAATTTCGGTCAGTCGTTAATTTGTTCATTATTAAACAGAAAGTATGAAACTTTACCCGATATTCCGCTTAAAACTCGTTTTGTAGTGTAACAAATTACAGTTTACCAATTCCTCGTTTAATGAGCACTCAGATTTGAAATGCTTAGGTGCACAGACCATATTAAAAACAATTTCCCTATTTAATTTATCAAGGACACAAACTATTTTAGGTAAGCCCAATTTTGTTTTTTTATATTATTATATATTACAAAATATTTTTAAACATTTTAAAGTATCGAATAAAGTTTGGTATTATATACGTTAACTTAGTTATCAAGTAAATAATATTTTGATTTTTAAATTCTAAAAAGGCTAATTGACCGACTTTTTTGTTTTGTGCTTTCAACTCATCTACTTTACCATATTTGTTTTTGAAATTATAATAGCAATACCCTTACTCATTGCGAAATCTTGTGAAACACAATGCACTAAACTAAATGCTCCGTTAAAATAGATTCCAAACAAATCGTCGTTAACAAAATTTATTTATATTGAAATTAAATTACGTATATGCCATCATTATTTTTATTTCTAAAATCGTCATACGAAATTGTGTTTTTTAACTTTTCGAAAGTGCTAAAATTATCAATATTTAAAACTGAATCCCTGGCGTAATTAATTTGTGCCGTCTCATTAAAACCTATTGGGTGTCCCGATGAAAAATCTGCTGCTTGATTAAATAAGCGTTTTTGATAAATTATTTTGAAATCAAACCCTATTAATTTAGTTCTTGATCTATTTAGAATTTCTAATTTTGATTTAAGTGTTTGTGACTGTATTACATTTTTATCATCTGTTCAAATAATTAAATGTCTGCCATGGAGACTGGAGATATTCTCTAAAATGTATACAGTCGAAATAAAATGCTGCCATTTCTAATGCTAACGCAGAATAATTATTTTAAGGAACGTTTAATTTTTTTAAAGCATGCGAAAATGGATGATTTTTTTAATTTTCATTTCTTTACTGTGAAATAACGCCTAGACCTTTTTTTGAACCATCGGTTACTAAAATTATAGCAGTCGTTAAAATGTGGCAAGACTGATTTTTATTAGTGATTTTATTTTTTAAATCGTTAAATGCGGTTTCGTGTATTTTGGTCCAATGTATTGATGATTTTTTTTCTTTTTTTTTAATATTCTTTTGGATAACTTCGTAAGAGAGTGTATTAATTTACTGAAATTAGGAATAAATCTACGAAAATAATTTGCTAAACCCAAAAATATTTAAAGTTGTTTCATTTTAGTAGGAGGGGGGAAATTTCTAATGGCTCAATGGTACTCTTCTGTCGGTGTTATTCCTTGTCTATCAATAATATATCCTAAAATTTTTAATTGTGTATAATCGAATTTAAATTTGAAAATTTTTAATTTTAAGTTATATTTTTGTAGTCTATCAAAAGTAACTTCTAGGGATATAAAATGTTCATTGAAAGTTTTACCGAAACAAATAAAATCGCTAGAAAACGACAGTTTATTTTATAACTTCAGCCTGCCATTATTTTATTAATAAACTTTTGTAATTTTTATGTTGCGTTTGTTCAAAGGGGAGACGAGTAAGCTGATATTGACCAGTGGAAATTGAAAAGCTATTAATTTCTTTAGAATATTATCATGTAATTTTAATTGATGAAACCCTGCCACAGCGTCAAGACAAGTAATATTATTTACGGCTAGCGTATCGTAAATATTTGGTATAATCGGTAAAGGAAATGATTCATTAAGAGTTTTTTATTGACACGTCTATGATATATATTCGCCCATTCTATATTCTGAAGCAGTTTAAAGCAGGTGAAGAATAGACTCATACTGGTTCCTAGTAATTCATTAGTTTTCCTCTCAATTCATTTAATTTCCGAAGCCCTTAATTTAAAGTTTCTTAAATTAACTAGAATGTAATCTGGAAAACATAATTCAACAGGTTCAGTACCTACTTCGCCTAAATCACTTAAATTCCAATTAGATTGCGAGAAAATATTTAAATATTTATTTCATAAGTTTTTAAGTTTCATATTTTGCTCAACTGTTTTATCAGAATTTATAACAAAATTTAAGCTGTTTTATTAATCTGTGGCCGTTGCAGTTGTGTCATCATTGTGCCGGGTAAGGTATTTCGCAAAATATATGGATACACTCAGAACTGTTCTTCAATGATTGGCCCATTTGAATTCGCGCCATTACTACACTTTATTTTAAATAATTATCCAAACAAATATTTAAACTAATATTAACCAAAGGCTAATTTATTTAAATTATTCCAAAGACATATTTTAGATTCTGAACGAAGTGAAGAAGCTTATGATTTTACAATGATGTTTATTTTTTATTTATTTTTTTTTTCTCTTTCTGTAAACACTTTTTCGTATAGAAATACTTGTCCGAAAGTTTCGATCAGTATTTCTATAAAACCGGAATCATACCCAGATAGTACTTTAGAGAGGTCATTTTTCCAATTTCT
>JAIPRM010011945.1:0-12492 GCA_025469315.1 Stegophylla sp. TES_Ste_2020 | reverse complement strand
GCTTTTGGGATTTGGGCGCGAAACTTTTGCAAAAAAATATCTCACTTTTGGCCGGGCCGGTCGGTCGTACGGGCGCCATTGTCGCAGTGAACAATTTCTGTTCGCGATTCTCGCGGCGTCGTAATAATTCCGATTACGCGTTTTTTTCTCAAACACGCCAGTGGCGTTCGGCCGGTACAGCAAGTGGCTCGAACACCCATCTGGAGACTGCGAAAACGTCTATTTCAACTCTGCTCCCGGCAGTCCGCGACCTTGGCCGGATGCCCGTATCTCCTCGCCCCTGATGACCGTTTTCCCGGTCCACCTCCATCGGGACTACTGCCGTCGACTGGCAGTTACACGCATAGAACAACACCATTACGATAATTCATCGAGTGTATAAGAATAAATAAATCGGTAAAGATTTTTTATTTTTATTTATTTATTTATTTATTTTTTTTTTTTTTGACGATTATTTGCAGGGACGTAATTCGAAAACAGTACCGGATTTAGCGCATTTGACGCCCGGGGAAAGTAAAAATGCAGCGCCCTTAACTGTGCACTCCATATGTGGAGCTGGAGGGCCCGTCCTTGGAGAAAAGAGAGGTGTTTTAACACAATTTTTTTTTTTCTATAATATTAATAATTTTTATGAACATATTTTTATGAACTTTAAAATATTATCTACGTCAGAAAAAATTTGTTAGGTATATAAATTCATAAATGATATATAATATTATAAACATTTTCAAATTCAAACATTTTAAATGAGAAAAAAATTGAAGCGTTTGTACATTTTTAATATACCCAAGCGAAGCTTTTTTGATTTTTCATAAATTTAAGAGCGCCATCGTACCGACGGCGGTGCCCGGGGCAACAATACCCACTTGCCCCCCTCCCCCGCCCTAGATCCGGCACTGTTCGAAAAATATCTTGTTAAAGATATGGACCAACGTGTAACCGTTGAAAGTATAGTGTTTACGTACGAATATTAATGTAATAATTAGATATAGGGTCAGTCGTGGGTTTTGAGCGTGGAAACGTATTTTTGATGAGAGCCTATTTTAAGTGCAACGGATGAAAAAAAAAATATGTCAAGTCGACGGTTGAAATTGCGCAAAATATTTAGTTAACCCCGGGGGTAAGATTTGAAGTTGGTACCGTCGTATTCGAATTTGACGCCTTAACCACTAGACCACAAGAACAGCGTTGAAAACTGTTGAAATTTAGGTATTTAATATAATAACCGAAAATATTACATTTTCAAAATAAAATCATTAAAAACTATTGACGCACATTGATTTTAATTTACACCATCGTATTCAGCGTCGAAAATTACATAAGATGATGAAAAAAATTTACTTATCGTTCATTTTGGGTATTAACTAAAACACATTATAAAATTTGCCCTACTTTATCCGATTTTTTTCAGTAAAACCCTTTTTAAATGTTAAATCTTTACCTCAAGAAATTTTATTACACAAAAATATTCACAATGAAATTTTCCATCTATGTACCAAGTTTCAAAAAGATCAGTGGAACCAATTTTCTTTTATATATGCTGAAGTGTGTAATTTCAGGTACAACTATCTAATTTTGTCAAAATTCTAACTTCAAACGGTTATAGAGAAAAAAGTTGGTTTACGATTTTTGAGATTTTCCAGATCAGTTAGACATATTATATGTGTGTAAGATCATAAAGATCATAAGTCTTAATATCAAAAATGTGTAAATTAATTGCATAAAAACTACCAAAAATTAGAAATTTCCAAAATTTTCAAAATGCTGAACTTAACTTAAAATTGATAAAATATTTTTGAAAATTTTATGAAGTGTTCTGTCATTATTTGGCAATTTTTCTACAAATTTTCCTCGTTTTTGAAAAAAGTAGTGAGTAATTTTAAAATAACCTTTCTAAAGTACCATCAAAGTACCATCTGGGTGTGATTTCGGCTTCATAGAAATACTGATCGAAACTTTTGGACAAGTCTTTCTATACGAAATAGTGTTCACAAGAAGAGAAAAAAAAAACAAATTTATGCATTGTTGTAAAATCATAAGCTTCTTCACTCTTCTCAGAATCTAAAATAATAAACATCATTTTAAAACACTAGCTTCATCGCTTGGCACAAAATCTGAAATTAAATATTAGATCGAACTATTTTGCACAAAAAATAATAAAAATATTGTACTACATAATTATAACTTGTCCTCCAATTTATGTTTCTAATAATTAATATAATAGTTTATTTACTTAGATAGGACATTTTTGTTCAAAAATTAAATACAGTTCTACCTGAGGTTTGTCATAGAATATTATTAAAGTTATATGGAAATCTATTGCACTGAATAACTTTGGTTAATTCTTAATGTATTGAAATAGCGAGAAAAAAACGCCATACAACTCATGGCCTATAAAACGAAAAAAAATAATTTCACAAAATACTCATATAGAGTTTTTTTAGATCCAAACCAGTGATCAATTCAAAAAATGTCTGCTCATAAAAAAAATGGACTTTGAATAATGTGCGTTCAAAAATTTACAGTTAATACGTTTTCATATAATAATATTACAAATTAGAAGCATTTTCAATAGGATTTTGTAGCGATTATTAATATTAATTTAGTTTAAAATTACTGTTAATTACTCAGTCACAGATGACAGCTTAAATAAGTTTAAGATAAATTATTATTATTGTGTGGTGTACAAAATTCGCGTAACTGTTTGATCGATCGCTTACCATGTTCGCTTCGATGATCTATTGATGTTGATATTTTTATCCTTGCTGCTCCTTAACGTTCTTAAATATTGTATTTTCTACTACAATAACAATGTATATAACTTACACTTTATAATAGATTGTATTTAATTAGCAATGTTGAATATTGTAGATATTACCAAACTTAATTATCAATAATTATTTTATTGCAAAAACTAAGTCGAATTTGAGATAAAAATCATGAAACTATTAACTGCAAATATATGTCTGTTGCGTACAGAGAAATTCACAAATGAATAAATCTTTGAGTTTTAGTTAAACTATAATAAACAGCTTTTGTTTAATTTGTTGTCATCGGTTACCGAAAAATAACGAAATTTAGTAGTTTGTGATGAATTGATAAATAATTAAAAGATTTTTAATGAAATTGATTCTAATTATGGTAGTCTTAACTATGAAAATAATATTATTTAGGTCGTGAAATTTTCACCAGTTATTTAAAATAATGTGAGGTCTGATACAGACTTAATTACATTTGTAAAAGAATTTGACCGAATTTTTGATAAAACACAAATCAAACTATTACCGATTCGTTATTAGTCGAAAATGTAAAAAGCTCTCATTTTTTAAATATATTACTGACAGTGCTAATTGTATATTAAAATTAGCCGGTCAATTTATTTTTGATATGAGTTGAGAGTTTTACTTTTGTTGGGACGGGATATTTCCTCGTTAAATACGATTTTTCTTTTTTAATAATCCTTACGCAATTTTAAATTAAAATTTTTCTCGATATTTTCTTTTACCAAAGAATTGGTAAATGGTAAAAATATGTTTTTTAATTTATATAAAACACTATGTAGGTAAACAATAATAATTGTTTACAAGAGTTGTTGTTAGTAATATCGGCTCACCGGACAGCATAAAATATCGAGTTTATTTTCTTTATTATCTGATTATTTATTGCTTAAGGGGTTGAACATTTTATTCAAGTCGATAATCCATTAATTTTACTCATTTTAGAAATATCTAGTTTTCTGTAAGTTTTTTTCTAATACAATTTGAATTACTGTTGTTATGAGCCAAAAATTTAATATATCTTTGCTCGTGATATTGTTATGTACGTATTTCTAACGGACCATATTATATAGATAACGAATCTACAGCTTTGATACGTCATTAAATAAATCAACGCGGTTCTTATCTACGTCCTGGGCTACTGAGTATATAATGTCGTTCGTTGATAACCAGGCGGGGTAACGAGCGCACACCCCGTTTTCGGCTCTCCCCTCACCAAATGCTGCGACCACATTACATAATAATATAATAAAATAATAACAAGCCATCCGATCAGACCGAGCGCGGTCGATCTGAGCGTGCAACCCTGGACGTGGAAAAGTAGTGAATACGAAACAAATCAACTAAAAGCAAAAAAAGAACCCTTAAGGCATACGCCTACTCGGATTGATATCGTTGAAATGGATCGGTCGAAAAGTTTATTGCCAGAAACTTGTTGTCCGCGCGGCACTTCGCTTCCCTCGCGACTGCGACGATACGCGGAATTCGCGTGTCTTTCGAACTCTAAATCATAACGTGTATATGAACTGTTGTGTTGCGCAACACATAAAATATATTATGTAAATGCGTTTTCTTATTGGCGCTATTAAGTTTTACGATACGGGTTCAATACGTTTTTACGGTAAGTGCTATGTCTTTTGAATTAAATTCGAAAAACCCGTTGGACTACCCTAGTTGTAAATATTGTTCGACCCTCTTGAGGGCGCGCGCCGGCAAGGGGGAGCGTCGGGTTATCAAAACCGAAAACTTTCTACATATTTCCTCCGACATAAATGAAATAAATAGTGGGGGTAGCAGACCGAAGTTTTTAAAGTTTAAAAATAGGGTTCAACCTAATACGAAATGTATCCAGGGGCTTAAATATAATATGGAGAGATTGAGAGTAAACTCTCCTCTCCCTCCCCCCTCAGAGCTAAAAAAAATTCCAGATAAAAATAAAAATATATAAAAAAAATATTAAAACTGCAAACGAATATTTTTCGTGCTCGAAAACTATGATCAGGCAAATCACCGAGACCAAAAAAAAAAGTCATTATAATGAATAAATCAACAATTAACATTTACGGTGAAGATATTTTCGATATATCATATTTACTGATAGGAACTTAAATATGCTATTAAAATAAAAAAAGATACGGTGAAATCTCTGAATAGCGAAGATCACCAAAGTTTTGTCCGTTATTCAGAAGTGTCCGTTTTTCAGAGGGAAGTTCAACTTATATTGAATACACATCCGTTCCCGAATGAATTTCCGCTATTAGGAAGTTTTCACTATTTAGAGGTGTCCGTTAGGAGAGGTTTCACTTAATATTCATATGGGCAATGTGTTATAGCTGTACGTAGAAAAGAGGGTGAGGGTATGGATCATTATAGACTACATGAAATGTTGATGAAAATTCGACGACTGTAAAAGCAAGATGACTACTGAAATAACATCGTATATTAAAAAAAAATAATAGAACAAATTTATTTACTGGCCCACCTGAAAATGAAGCATTTTTTAGAATTTAAGGAAAATTAACGTTTTAAAAACGATGTCATGAATCAAAATAAGCAAAAATCGTATAATTTTTATGCATTGAAAGTGTGTGTACTTTTGGTATTACAGTAAAACTGAAGTTAACTAAGTTGTCTTAATA
Source organism: Stegophylla sp. TES_Ste_2020 (assembly GCA_025469315.1). Classification (NCBI taxonomy): domain Eukaryota; kingdom Metazoa; phylum Arthropoda; class Insecta; order Hemiptera; family Aphididae; genus Stegophylla; species Stegophylla sp. TES_Ste_2020. Next base: position 7,076 of record JAIPRM010011945.1, on the reverse strand, counting down.
CGTTCGACAAATCAAAAATACTGTCAAAAATTCACCTTCATAGTTTTAAGGGGAAAAAAAATGTATAAAAAAAAATTAAAATTAATCTTATTCAAATATTAATCCAATATTTCAATATCAGCAAACACTAAGTTACCTCCAAAATTACCTTCCGGAAAAATCGGTTTATATCGTTATTATTTTCTAATTCGAAAAAATTAGAAAACAAAATTAAAAATTTAAATCGGAAAGGTGGGTGGTAAAGTGGAATATAGGCAAGATAATCACAATGTCCAAGTAATTAAAATACCGAAATTTTAACTCGATATACGTATAAAGGCACTTTTAATTATTAAAATACAATATTGTATAATGAAAACAGATTCGCAAACGTTATTAAAACAAAATATATAACACGCGATTTATTAACATTGATAATATGTAACAAAATTATTTCGAGAGGGATTATATAACACCTTAACTCAGGGGTCTTAACCCCGACGTTCGGACCGAGTTTTGTTCGCTTAGCTGTTTCGCTTAGCCGAAAATTTGTTTCGACACGATAGCGGTTAATGTAGCGTCCACTTATATGATATAATAATTGTACCAGGATATATTTTGTTTCCAACCTATTTGCTCCGCGTTTCACGTGCATCGTTAGTACAACATTCTGTGCGTACTTGACGGACAAAAGTTGAGCAGGTACAGTTAAATTAACGCGCTTCCTGTGTACAATAATAATATTATACAACGTCAATGGTATTCTTCTTAAAGTTAAATCGTTTGTTTTTTTCATTTTTTTTTCAAATCAACAAGTGCGGCGAAGTTAATCTTTAAGAATTTTACGGCGGCAGACTTTTTTTCGCTGCTGCCACTACTACTGCAGGCGGAATCACTATACCGCCACGCCGACCGTTCGTTTGCCGCATTTCGTACGACGTACACCCGGAGAAGGGGTTAAGGGGTTATTTAAAACCCCCCCCCCCCGAAGGTGCGAAGTACACACTTTTATTCATATACATTTTGTTGTACACATGTTTCTTTTTTACGTTAAGCGAAGCAAATTTTACTCTGCATAGGGGTGGAAAATCGCTTAATCCACCCTTGTGCGTGTATTGAGCATAATACGAGTACGCTTATATTATTACTATTAATATTGTATCGCGTTTGGCGTCGATTTTTCCGAGATATATGCCTACAATTTGAGCCGTTATATGCAAATCGACCCACCCTGTGCACCCCGTGGTGCAATATCGCTCGGTCGAGTAATAACAATAATAATTATAATAACAATAATACAGGAAATACGTATTTAATATGCCCACATAATCGTATACTGTATCAAAGAACAACTGTCAAGATCAGCTTCCTAAATGTTTTTTGTGGGATTTTCAAGAATTTTATGTCCATTTTTTTTTTTTTTTTTTTTTTTTTAATTCTGAATGAACCGTGATGGATGTTTTGTAGTAAAATTATTTGATTTTTGCGTTTTTTTTTTGTCTTTTAAGTACTTTAAACAGACTATTCTACGCTTTAAACGATTATTATTTTTTAACCGTCATTACTTTTACCATAGTAGAAAAATACAGTGTCGACACTACAACCGATTTGAGTTGTTTTGTTATAAACTGTTTATTGCAATATACTGTCGGTGGATCAAACCAAAAGGATATAAGGATAAATGATAATATTTAAAACAAAATATATTATAATGTAATTGTAATTATAAAATATTTTATTTTGACTTAAATTTTCGTCGAATACTTCTTGAGTTCTGTCGCCCCACTCGCCCTACAATAAAGTCTCGAATACACGCGATTACAGTCTCGAAATGGTTTATTTTTTTTCAAAATACTTAGTCACCCGAAATCGATCGAGACGAATGTTCGTTCCAATAATATTACGTTTTACGTCATCGTTAATTTGTGTCATTAGATACTTATGAACACAGTGCCATATCTCGGCCGTAACACGAGTAGGCCGACAGACGTTTTAAGTTACTCGGGGGCACGTCTTATTTTACGCGGTCGAGGTAGATCGCGACGAAGATCTAACGTAGTTTGGCGTGTGACAGCTACATTTTTGTGACGCGCCACTGTATGTAGTTTTCACGGGTGGCACATTTTCTGGAGATATATCTTCCGTGCCAGGACCAGTAGTGCTAGGACGAGTGACTTCAAAACAGAGTTCAAAGCACACGACTGATGAACGGAAATGAATTAAGTGTGTACTTATTATTAATTTAAATTTCAATTATTTTTAATTAATTATATCTTAGATTATGAAAGAAGAAGCTGGTGTTTTTACAATGATGTTTATTTTTTTTTTTTTCTGTGAACACTTTTTCGTATAGAGAACTACTTGTCCAAAAGTCTCAACCAGCATTTTTTTGAAACCGGATTTGCCTCAGGATAGTATTTTTGAAAGGTCGTTTTTCGAATTTCTCAACTATTCGATTTCTTTTTTTTGAGAGAAGAGGGGGATGAACCACCCACAAATTTGATATTAAAGACTCGGAAACCATCATTTTTTGATCTGAATATTATGAAAATTTAAATGTAGTTAGACATTAATATGAGAAATATTTTGGTACAAGAAAATTTTAAAATGTGAAAAAAAAATTGGTTTTTTTTCTTACAATTTTTTTCCCCTTTCTTTATTTATTGGGTACAAAAAAAGTAAATTAATTAAAGTAAGTAAAATTAAAGTAAAAGTAAAATTATTAAAGTAGCATAAAGTAAAGTAAAGTATTGTATAGACAAGAACGCCGGACATACTTCACGCTATGGATATTCTTTGTTCTTCGAGTCAGAACCCTTGGTAAGTCTGTTGAAAATGACGACTATTATTGTTCTTTATATTATTAACTTCCTTCGTTCAGAATCATCTAATTGAAGAAATGATTTGTCGTTTCTTTAAATTCTACACACCAGCCAAAAGAAAATAGTATCTGATCCGAAGAGCAAAGAGTATCCGTGGTGCGAAGTATGTCCGGCTTTCTTTTTTTCTTATATGAACTTGAGTTTTATTTTAGACATTTCGCTTCAAAGATTATTGTTAGTAAACGCTGAAATTCTTCATCGTAAACAGATATTAATCATCAAATATTAGTAATTTGATTTTCGATGAGGATGATAATTGTACACCAGGTCTTTGTTTAAAATTAGCATATTATTGATTTTTCGTGCATATAAATGCATGTTTTGTAAAATATATCCCATAAAACAGAATTTTAACATAAAAACACAAATTTACAGGCATTAAAAAAAATAAAAAAATAGTTTTATAATATTTATGAGAGATGATAAATTTTTTTAAGTTCATAGAAGATTTTCCCCTTTAAAAAAATATTTATTCGGTCAATTGTCGTTTAGGTGTTGAATATACAATATATTTAGATACTTAATGCAACAAATTTGCTTTATTTACGAGTAACAAAACATGTATTCTTTTATTTATTATTACCTATCAGAATGTAAGTTTATATATATATATATAGTGTTTTTATGCATATTTAATTAATTTAAATGGATTTTTTTTTTTATGGATATCTTTGACAATTTTTGCGCGTATATTTGAATGCATATTTTTCCAATTTCACCTCCTTTTACTTTACTTCTCATACCTGTTCATGATACACAATGTGTATACTGTATATTATCATCATGTAATTCCGTTGAAACTGTAGAACAAGAGTACAAGATTAGACTACTGCAGACAGTCACGAGTCAAGTATATTATGATAGTATGACAAATTTGTGTGAGCTGAATATTAAATCGTCGAAAAGACACGACGAGAGTCCGCGCTCGAATGCGTTTACTTTTGCGCATTTTAAAGTTATGACCTTCAAAAAGAACTCCCGACGGTCGTTCAAAAAGAACTGATAAAAATGTTGTACGGAAAAAAAATATTTATTCAGCCTTTCGAATTTACATGATCTTTTTCGAAGTAACCCCTCTGGAATCTAATCTACTTTTCTCATCATTCCCGGCATTTTTTAAACGCGAACGTCAGATCTTTTTTCTCGAGTCCACCGGACGCCTTCTCCACAGCTTTGATGACCACTTGATTGGTATTGAATTTTCTTCCCCTCAACGGAAACGCAAATTCGAGGAAAAGCCATAATACGCAAGGAACCGTGTCTGAACTACACAGTTGATGGGATACACAGCTACGGTGTCGCACAGATGGAGAAAAAGAACATTTACTGTACTCAAAATAATAATATTAAACTTGTGAGAATTACACATTAAATAGTTAATATTAAATATTAGCTATTTACCATATTATAATTAGTGTTAATCATATTTTAATTACTACAATGTTGATATCAATATCAACACTGTTAGAATCCCAAACAGTAAAGAAAAATAACCATTACGCTGCGACTCTTTTGAAGGTACGCACGTTTTCAATAAATGTTTGTTTTTACTATACAGAATACTATGCATTACTTAGTTTTTTATTTATTTCATACAACGGAAATTACTGGACAAGATGTGTAATAGTTAATAAAAATAATGTTTCAATTAATGAAAAATTATTAAAATTTTAATTAAAAAATAACGAAAAAATATCATTATCTTATAATTTGAATAATCTCAACAAAAAAGTAGAATCAATTAAAATTTTGATTTCCAAAAAATTTGTTTTAATAAATCTGCTGTTAATTCAACACTGAAAATATTGTTTGCCAAAATTCACCAATTTTATTTATATGTTTTTTTTTTTATATAAATTATGTTACAACTGATCTAAATTCGATAGAAAAAAAATCATTAATTATTATTATTATTATTATTTTAACTCAAAGTTATAAAAAATTTAAGTATAGATACAATGTAATACAAAAAGTATTTTAATGAAACAATATTTTTAATACACGAATATAAATAATTATTGTAATTTTTTTCTATTGCTTTTTATTCTCATCGATAATTATTTTTCTTGTTCTCAGCTAATGGGTTAGGTAATTATTTTATATCGTATTAAAATAGTAGGATTATCACCAAATTGATTTTCCTCCCACCGTTTGGGGAGAGCGTGAAAAAATCCAGTACAAAGTAAAATTTTGTAAATTTTTATGCCTGGCCGTAAGGTTAGGTTAACATTGGATTTATAATAATAATTTGCGTGACAGCCTGGCCTTCGTGGACGCCATATTGATTGTTAGTACAAAAATCCTCAAATCGGATAACTATCTGGGCGATGGTCGTTTGGACGAAGGTTGACAATTTCGACCAGAAAAAGAATAGTCCGTTTGGGCAAATATCATTTATTCCGTTTGAGCGAATGAAAGTCTTATCATTTTTTCCGAATTTACGTTAAAAATATCACTTTCCAGCGCTTTCCTAACTTTTCATTCGTGCTGGACATGGTAGACGAAACTCACTAGTTCACTGCACCGATCGATTTGAAACTAGGAATATGGATGGCCAAAAAAAATGAGCTACTCGATAGTGTAATGCAGTGAAACTACATTTTGCAACAAATTTTCACTCATAACACCAATTTTTAATTAAATAATAAAAAAAAAAAAATTACAAAAATTAATACTCAATTGTAAATATGAAAAATTATTGCATGTAGGTACATATATTGTGATGAATAAAAATAAAATATATAAATTAATAAAAACAATTAATAGTTATTAGTTATTAGTTATTTTACTATACAGGGTGATTCATTAAGCATGCTCACTCCCTTTTTTTGGCTCTAAAATTAAAATAATTTCTTTTTGGAACATTCGACTTATTATAAAAATTATGTTTTCCATAATTTTTTTTTTTTTTTCGTGTTACCTAAGGATGTTCTGTGGTGATATAAACATTTTTTTTTAAATAGCACCCCCCCCTATTTTAATCACGGAATTTTATTCAGGTAATTTTTCTGTGAATTTTAATGCATTGAAATCAAAATTCGAACTAATAGTTCTTGAATTATTCAAATTTAAGTATTAAGGATAATAAGACACATATTTAAATTACAAACGTATTACATAATTATTACGAATCTATGAGTTTACCAGCGACACCTAATTAATTAGCAATATTGTAAAATATAAACTACTCTTTTGAATTTTGATTTCAATACATCAAAATCCACAGAAAAATTACATGAACAATTTCCGTTTTGTAAAATAGGGTGGTGCAATTTGAGAAAAAAAATTTGTAACACCACAGGATATCTTTAAGGTGACACGAAAAAAAATATTTATGGAAAACATAGTGTCTATAGTAAGGTGAGAGTTTTGAAAAAATAAATCCAAATTTTTCTATTTTTACAACCAAAAAAGAGTGTGAGTATGCTAAGGGGTCATCATGTATATTAATATTGTAAAAATAAGTAAAATAAAACTTAGCCAAGATTATTAAAAAAAAATCGTTATAACGACTGGTTTTGATAACAAGAATCATTGTCAGGTTAAATAATAAGTGAATGAATATAAAAAGCTTTTTTATAAGACTAAACGTATTTTTGAATACTCGCGTTGCAAAAAAAAATATATATATATAATATTGCGTTATGTCTTTTGTCACGGACATAAAACAATTTTTTTTTTTTTTTTTTATTCGTTGTTCAGCATAAAATATTTAAAATCCATTATTACCAGCTTGAAATAAATCACGGGAAAATATTAAGTAGAAAATAAATGACTAATTTCATTATACTCATCGATATCGTTTGACGTCAGCTTCAATCGTATTGTTGAATATCAGATACAATACACTCGTTTACGCGTTTTCTCTTTCGGATAATTTTTGAATATTAATATGTACCTATTTATTTGCTATATTAATTTCTAGGCACACAAATTTTAGCCATAAAAATGAATCATCGATAATTGAGTTATTGTACTCGTCATCTAATCAAGGATTTTAGATTCTGAACAAAGTGAAGAAGCTAGTGTTTTTACAATGATGTTTATTTTTTTTTTTTTTATTTTTTTTTTTCTGTTAACACTTTTTCGTGTAGAAATACTTGTCCAAAAGTTTCGATCAATAACTTTTTGAAACCGGATTTGCCTCTAGATTGTACTTTAGAGAGGTCATTTTTTGAATTTCTCAATTCTTCAATTTTTTTTTTGGAAAAAACT
>JAIPRM010011944.1:0-12493 GCA_025469315.1 Stegophylla sp. TES_Ste_2020 | reverse complement strand
GGGGAAATTGGTTTTTCGATTATAACTCGGGAGGAGGTCAAATACAAATTGCAAAAATGGTCATACAAATTCATACAAATAGCGTTTAATTGTATCGCGTAGGAAAAAGTAGAAAATGCCGATGAAGGGGGGCGGGGGACACGGGGGAATTGGTTTTTCGAGTATAACTCGGGAGGAGGTCAAATACAAATTGCAAAAATAGTCATACAAATTCATACAAATAGCGTTTAATTGTATCGCGTAGGAAAAAATAGAAAATTTCGATGAAGGGGGCCGGGGTACATGGGGAAATTGGTTTTTCGATTATAACTCTGGAGGGGGTCGCATACAAATTGCAAAAATGGTCATACAAATTCATACAAATAGTGTTTAATTGTGTCGCGTAGGATAAAGTAGAAAATTCCGATGAAGGGGTGTGGGGGAAACGGGGAAATTGGTTTTTCGATTAAAATTTGGGAGGGGGTCGCATACAAATTGCAAAATTGGTCATACAAATTCATACAAATAGTGTTTAATTGTGTCACGTAGGATAAAGTAGAAAATTTCGACGAAGGGGGGCGGGGTACACGGGGAAATTGGTTTTTCGATTATAACTCGGGAGGGGGTCACATACAAATTCCAAAAATGGTCATACAAATTCATACAAATTGAGTTCTTGAACCTTGCAGTATTAAATATATGAATACTTAATTATTTATATTATGGGGGGCTGGAGACATATGTCTCCAGCCCCCCTTCTGTATTTCCGATATTGCTCGAATACTGGTGTCGTACAAATTCTATACACCGTCAAACAAATTCATACAAATGACGTACAAAATATTTGGATAGAAATTTTCGACATTTTCTTTTGATGGGGGGTTGGGGACACGTACGTCTTTTCATTATCGCGATATAAACACGATGTATAGTTGTTTGTGTATCTAACGGGGTCAACGACCTACTCCAAATATAAATATTATCGTCGCGAATATAGGTCAAATAATATAAACAAAACTTTTATCAGCCGCGTCGGAAGTCATTGAACTCTACAGAATTCATAGAGTTCAAAGCCCGTGTTACCCCATATATCACTTGTACGTAGATACTGTCAGTTTTTGTCAGTCGTATATTATGTTATTAATATATTAATTACTATACGCTATGGCAGTGGCGTAATTGCGGGGTGGTAAGGGGTGGCATTTGTCACCTCTAAAATTTTCAGACGACAAAATTATAATTTTGCACCCCACACAGGTATTCAGGTGTTTTAATAGCGAACAAAATGAAAAATATATAAATATTTTAAAGTATTTACAGTAAAATAATTCATTTCATTTTCTACATACAAAAATTGAACATTTAGGGATTCTGCGAAAGATATATAATACTACACTAATATATTATTTAATATTTTAATATAATAAATTAGACTCGGATAAGACCGTATCTATCAGCATAATATTAAATGCTCGTAATAATACACGCGATGTATCATGCATATTATGACATGAGTTAATAAATATGTTTATATAGACAGTGTTTGATTATCATTATAATAAGGTTACAGAGTTGCAGCGGCGCGATAAGGAATCTTCTTATTCAAGTTTTAATGTATAGAAAAATTTCCACGTGAGACCATACTTCGTTCACCAGTATTATTTATAATGTATACATCTATTTTTTTTTTTTTTTTTTTTTTGTCAATAAATAATAATTAAATATATATACATATTATATACATTCAAAATAAATGTTTAGTTTAAAAACATACGTGTTTATTTTATACAATTATATTGGTACGCATTGGTATTCTGCAATAGTGTATGCACAACTATGGAACTTTAATTTATAAAGGGAAAGGGGGTAATTATCATAAATTTTTTTGCTCTCCCCCCTCTGATTTTTTCCTCAATTACGTCTCTACGCTATGGTGGTGAAAACTTTATTGCAACTGACAAAAACTAAGCTACGGTCAGGAGTGTTTGAATAGGGGGTTACCAATGAGCGGCGCAAGAAGGGAACGCCCAGAAAGACGTGGCGAACACGGTGGTCACACAAAACCACGACGTCAATGAACCGTCAACAAAATATTTTCTCGGCGAGTTGATAATAAATAGCTTATCGCCTAATATTTTTAAGACTGCCGTCGAACAACTCGCGATAAAACCGACAAAACTGCCCGTTGTATCGATGGAATCGCGATTAGATACGCCAGAGAGGAGCATGATGGCTTACTTTTGCGGAACAGCGTCCCCTCCCGGAGCGGGTACACAGGGACAATCCTGGACACCTTCACAGCACCCTCAACAATGCGAACAGTCACCCCACCATAAACATTACCCCGCGCGAACACTCCCCCATATTATATATAAGAGCATGGGCGTCCATAAGGGTGGTAGGGAAGGGACATGCCTCTCCCTTGGCTATTCTAAACTTTTTAAAAATTATTAAGTAATGAATATTGTAAACAAAAATCAAAAATGTAATAGCTGTGTATGAGGTGACAATTGTGATAAATAATTATTTACTTATTAGTCATAACTAAACTTCACTTTAATAGTTTTAAATCACATTTTTTTTTTAGTCGTTATAACTTAGATAACGCCCAGTGTCCACCATTTAGTCTGATTTGGTACTTTGATCTTATGACCACATATTAAATTTAATTATTTTTACATGTTGACGACATAAACCTGGTTAACGACTTATTTTCAAAATCATGTGTCAGGACTCAGGACTATAGCATTAATGTTGGAAAGTCATGTAATTTTTAATTTGATGACTATATCTTTTATTATGAAACTATAAGGAAGTGTAGTAGTGCCATGTAAAAAACAATTTGTGATAATTTTAAATTAGTGCTTGGAAATTTTGACTTCCTGGAAATGTTATACTGTACAATTATATATATATATATATATTTTTTTATATATACAATATTTTCTTTTAAGTGCATAATTTTCTCATTTCATTCTTCTGAAAGCGGGATAAATGCGTCCCGTTTGTAGTTTTTCGGAACAAGTTAAGTAATTTAGTATCTACTGTTAGAGAATTTAGGTTAATCTTTAAAACCAATTTATCATTTCAGTCATATCTGTGTGAATGCACTAAGAACTCATGGGTTTGTAACTAGGAATACCAAAGAATTTACGCACGATTAGTGTATTAAAACTTTGTAATTTTTTTTAGTTAGACCTACACTGGATTACTGTTCAATTATTCGGAACCACTCACAAATTCGCCTTGTGGAATTGCTTGAGCGAGTACAAAGAAGAATTTTACAGTTAACTGTATCTTAGAGACGTATGCATTCCAATACTCACCCACCCGAGTAAATATCTCTTTATTCTATTCAGGCTTCCCTTAATTTATATTCCCTTGTTAATAGACGAAGATATACAGACATTTGCTTTTTATCTTAATTAGTAAATTGTGTTATATCTTCTCCAGAATTATAACAGCTTATAAACTTTCATGTTCCTCAATTTCATTCACGTTTTAGTCCCACGTTTGAAATTCCTTTTCATCACACTTCATACGGCATTAATAATCCTATCAATCGAACAACCAGAAAGAGCAATAGTTTGAAAAATTTTGATTTGTATTACTTATATTAATCTTTGCTTTTCACCAACTTTAATGTACATCACTAAATTTCTCTCTATGTATTTTATAGAATAATTTCTATTATTATGCTACTTAATTTATACTATTATTGTATTTGTATAATATTTATATTTTTATCATGATAATTATATGTATTGTCACTGTACTTGAGACCATATGGGTGTTTACTCAATAACAATAAATAAATAAATAAATATACAATTTTAAATATTAAGATTTGATTTTTATTACTCATTAGTTATGTCTTTATGTCACATGATAGTTGTTTTTAGATATGGCATATTTGTTGAATTATAAAAACTTCAAAATATAATTTCTGCATGCTCCTAAGTATTAATTTATTCTAAAATACTATAGTGACATCATTTTGCAATATTCAATTGATCTAAAAATTAATCGAACATTACACAATATTATTACTATACAAATTATTGGTTTCTTTTGGCCTCAACACTGATTATTTATATCAGTTAATAATGATGTAATTATCATTAAAAACTGAATAGTGAATAACATAAAATATGGAAACAGTAATTCATGCATTTTTTTTCTATTTAAAAGTACATCTACTTCAGTTCAAAAAATATTCGAGGGACTTAGAACACAATGGGTATAAGTAACATTTTTACAAAATTTGATTTAAGCCCATAGCTCAATTAAAAATTTTATATTTTATATTGTAGTCAAAAAATATAAGTAAATGGAATTCAAGAAAACATCATATAGTTTATACATAATTTGTGAAAACACAAACACTATTACAGAATTCGATATTAGTCATTTATACCTTATGTCTTTTAAATGCCAAATTTTTAATGTTGATTAAAATAATGAAATACAAAAGTTCTATATCATTTATTAATGGTTACTGTTAAGACTATGATCTTAATTTTATTTAAATTGAACATTTTTATATATTCTAGTTTCACATGGATACAGCAAAAAAATCTATGTTAAATGAAAAAAAGAAAGTATTTATACATATAAGAATCAGAATTATTATATATTGAACAATATTAATAAGTAGCTAACTAAAAAGTAAAAATTATATTATAGTCCTATATTTATTTGTTTTACTATAAAACAATAGAAAATATAGGTTGTAACGGTTGGAACGATTTTAATTAGGTGAAGGATGAGATAGTTTTTAAAATGTAAATGTTACATTTCACTGTAATTGCTACTATACCCTATGTGAAGCGTTTAGACCAATCTCTGGGTCTCCACTGCAAACAATTTGGATCGATTCGGATCTTTCTCTTTTTGAATGCTTCTAAATGTGTTTTGATCATATCCTTATTAATTATTATGACATATTGTCCCTTATAATATGTTATTAAATTAAGTATTTGTAAGGTAGAAACCACATCTTCATTTTGTATGCTGGTCATCTCACAAATTTCTCTAAAAAAGAATAAAAGAAAAAAGTGAGTGTTTGTATTTTGGCCCAGAAATTTAAGATAATAAAAAAGGTCGATTGTAAACTTAGCCCGATAAAATATGTATAGCATAAAAACATTAAATATGAAAATAATAAATAACGTACTGATATATTATCATGAACAACTCGTTGTTAGCGAATGTTAAAATATATTTAAACATTGATACACATGGATTAAGTACTACAAGTGGCAAAACGCAAAGAAACATAGGATATTTGTATAAGACCATAAAATTTTTTTTTTTATGAATACATCCAACATAATGTGGTAATTGGTTAATATACCGATCGTTTCTAAGGAGCCATGATTAGGCAATTTCTCGTTTAATACAATTTTACAGTGTCTTGAATGAACAGTAAATGATTGTTAGTGAGAGTGAATTTAGTGTAAGTGGTTGTGAAGAGCAGAGAAGAGAAACTTTTGTATGCACACGTAAAAATCAGTTATAATTTAATACAACAAAAACAGCCTATTTAACTCCAATTAGTACGATAATTCAGTGAGATCTGTACAAAAATGATCGGACAACTTTTTGCATTTTAGTTTTGGTTTTTTTTTTTTTTTTTGTTCAGTTAGGGACTGAGATTTAAAAAAAAGGGCCTAGACGTTCTTGTGTAAACATGATGCTGAATTCAAATTTGTTTTCAGAATTCTTAATCGCTTTACTACATCAATTTGACAAATAAAATAAAATTTGTAGTTTTAGAGCTCATTTTTTACCTGTATTGAATGACATTTAAAAATATAAATTTTATTTACATTATTGTACTACAATTTTACTTATATTTTTTTGCAATGAATACTCAAATTGAAACATTTTATTTACATTTTTTAACACAATTTTACATTTATATAATGAATATCATGTTATGAATAATAATATGGAAATGAAAATAAAACAAAATTATTTTTGGGGGATAAGAAGAATTGCCTCATCATGGCACCCTCAAGGTAATGCTAATACTAAATTGGTTAAATGATTATTGAAATAATATAATAAAATTCATTTAATTATCTGGGCAGAGTTTATACGTCAATAATTTTTACCTTAAAAAGAAATCAGGCCAAGTTTGCAATATACCTTTTTAACATTTGTTTTCCTCGAGCCAAGTTTAAAATCACCTCCTAATACCCTTATTAAGACTATCAATAATAAATAAATTAAATATATATTCTGCATAGACATAATAACACACATACATAAATGGTTATACACAGTTGAGCAACATACCAACTCATAAAAAAAGTAATCAGTTTATTGTATTATTAAAATATATTATTAAACTATGTACTTGATAGTAATTTGTGGTACTTCATTATCCGGAGTTGGTTTCACAGTAAATAAGATATCCAAAATTGTTTGACTCCAGTAACTACGATAAGACAATAAACCAAGATCAGATAGAGGTTTCTCTGGCGAACCAGTTTTCCCTTCAAATTTTGATAACTCATAGCCTAAAAAAAAAACCAATGAGTTATGTGAGGTGTTCATAAAAACAAATCAATATTAAATTTACATACTGAATTCAATTAATAGTTTTCCATAACCCTTCCTTTGATAAGGTGGTAATGTAAGAATACATGCAACATTATAGTCATTAGCAGATTCTTTTTCTTTAGAAAAATATCCTACTATATGAAATCCTTTCAAGTCATATTCAGTCATCACATAAAATAAGAATGGTTCAGTGTCATAAAACAATGTCTTATGATCTAAAAACAGTTTTGCTAATAGGCAGAGATTTTGACAATAAGATTTATTCTTGCGGCCATCAAATTCAAAAAATGATATTGATTCTTTTCTATATATTTCTATACCAGGTGGATATCGCAAATTACATTTTATCTATAAATTATTCACAAATAAAGCAATAAGTTTAAATAAAATAAAAATTTTATTAAACTTACACTATGCCGATAAAGTGAAGTTCTACTCTTTTTGTATTTTAGACAAAATTCACAAATATATATGCATTCCAAGTTAACCATTTCCTGAAAGCATAAAGGAAATAAATTACAATTCACTGTTATGATAATTCAAATGTACTATGGCCATTTATCGTATGAATTTTAATATTAATATAAATTTTATTATTTACATTATTATTATTATTTTTAAACATACAGGGGTGGACTAAAGAAATGGAAAAATTTATAAGTTATAGCGACAACTCTGGGGAGCTTGGAGAAAGGTCATAATGTTTTTGTTGTATTTACAGGTACCTGTCATTTAGTAAACATGGATCAGGGGGTCAGTTCACAACGCTTTTACCGTAAAGACGTATTACAAAAACAGCGATAGTCTGGCTGCTAGCGCTCACAGAGAATTCTGTCACCATTAAAATTTGGGACGTCATGAACGTGTTCTATAAGGGTTCATTGAGCTTGTTGTGCTTCTAGTGGTTCCTTTATAAGAACTGAACCTTCCCGTGCTTTATATGATGGAACACGTTCATGAAGTTTCAAATTGTAATACCGTCGGAATTCCCTGCGAACAGAAGTCAGACTGTCGCTATTTTTGTAATACGCCTTCACGACAAGAGCACACTGTGAACCGACCCACTAATACATGTTTACTAAATATCAGGTACATGTGAACACGACAATAATACTATCGTCTTTCTACAAACTCCCCAGAGCAGCTATTATAACTGTTAAATTTTTCCACTTCTCTGGCACACCCTGTCTAATATTATTTTTGTTGGAAACAAAATTGATTAACATATTTATACATTTTTTCTTTTTCTAATTTTAGTTTATAAGTTATAACATTTTTTTGGGTATGAATCTTCAGGCTCGAATCCAAGGGGATAGCGAGGTCCTGGATCCGCCACTGTGAACTTCGTTTATAATTCGATACTACACTATGTAATTTTTTTTTATTCTGTTTATTAATATACACAATTTATATTTATACATCAATGGTTATTCAAGTTTAAAGAATTATTAATAAAGGGATATATTCTTAAACTTAACCTATTTTTTTTATTTAAACATTATAAGGTTTTGGATGCAACTGAAAAGTATTTTCTTGTAACATTAAGTTGGTTTGTTAAAAGCTAGTATTAAATTTTTAATAAACAATATTACCTGAGGATATGGAGAAAAATACCATGGACTTATTTTATGTAAACCAAGTTCAATCATTTCTATATTTTTCATTCGAGTAATAACATCATTTTTCATAACCATTGAACCAGTTTTACGTTGTGGTGGTGCGGATTGGGTTGATGCAGATGAATCCTGAGAGCCCTTTTAAAGTTACAAATTTAATATACAAATAGTATTCAAAATTAATTTAAATATACTTCATTATTAACTTTTTTTTTCTTTCTGGCAACTTTCTTCTGTAATGTAGCTTTTGCAACTACAGAATCTTGATTTGGTACAGTAGGTGAAATACTTGATGGAAAATCTGGTCCACTCTCAAACAGTATAGAACTATTTTCAGCCTTACAATTGGGTGTACTAGCACCAATACCAGATTTGTCTGCTGTCATTCCACTTTTACGGGAATATTGAACATTGCTTGTATCTAATCGGTCCTCTGTTACCCATTCATCTAACCTCTTGTTATCTATAGTATAAAGTAAACATCATCATATCAATCATATCTAATTAAATTAACAGTTTAAGAATTTTTAGTAAGATTTAATTCAATGAATCAAAATAATACTTATTACTCTCTTTGAAGTAAAAATAATAAATTATTAAAATCCTACACACCCACCTAGAGTATCTGACCCAAAGAGCGAAGTATATCCGGGGTGCAAAGTATGTCTGACTTTCTTGTCTATACTTTTTACACATTAATTCCTCCTTCTCTCACCATTAAGAAATATTGCGAACATCATTGATAATAAATTACTGATTATTTTGATGATAGGGTGACATCAGACGTAGTGAAGGAATATCTTGATCAAGACTCAAGGGTGACAAAATTCAAAAATGTAAAATAAATTAAAGATAAGTAATATCTAGACAAGAAGGCCGGACATAATTGGCTCCATAGGTATGATAGTCATAGGTAATACATACCTTCAATAATATAATTCTGAACAATGTAAGTTAATAATATAAAGAACAATAATAGTAGTAATTTTCAACACACTCACCAAGAGTATCTGACCTGAGGAGCGAAGAACACCTGTGGTGTAAGTATATACGGATTTTTTGTCTATACTTTGCTTATCTTTGTTTTACTTTACTTTAGGTACTAAAATCTACTTTACTTTACTTTTTTTTTTTTTTTGAAAAAGAACGAATAGGAAAAATAAAATTTAATAAAAAAAAGTTTCCAACATTCTTTTTTCATATTTTGAAAATTTTCTTCACCAAGATATTTCGCATATTATTGTTTAACTTTGTTAAAATTTTTATAAAGTAAGGATTAAAAAAATATAGTTTCCGAATCTTTTTTTGACCAACTTTGTGTAGTTTTCCCCAAATGTTGAAAAAATAATTGAGAATTTCGAAGAATTATCTGTCTAATGTACCAATTAGAGGCAAAGCCAGTTTCAAAAAAATGCTAGTCGAGACTTTTGGACAAGTATTTCCATACGAAAAAGTGTTTATAGAAAAAAAAAAAATAAATATTATTGTAAAATCACTCGAAAAGGTTGAAAACTACTGTTCTATAGGGTAACTTTAATTTTTAAGTAGATTACATAATACTGTTTAACAACTGAATGCTCATTATATTGATTATTCTTATAAAAATTACCTTTTTTATTACCTAGGTACCTAATTCATTTAACATGGTAGCGCATCCAAGGGAGGGGCTTTGGGGCTATAGCACCACTAAAAATTTCTTTTATTTAAATTTATAAATAATAAAAAATATTGATTTCTTAAAAATATATTACAATTTTGCTATTTTTTATTTATTTAGGTATTTGCTTATATTATTCATGTCAGAAAAAAAAAATGTAAAGATCCAAGTAAAGAATAAAAAATATAACACACATATGTAGTTGTACGTGATAAGGTTTGTAACAAACTCTGATGACTATTTTGTTAAAAATAATAGATAATAGATAATAGATATGAGTGTTAACGATTAAGTCGGGAGGTTGTCGGCCGTCACGTTCTTTGAGCAATAACGACAATAACAATAAAAAAGAATGTATTTCGCACTTTGGAGTATTCTTCGCTCCTTGCAGGGTGGGATACTCTTGTAAGTTGTAGGAATATTTAATTTTAAAGAAAGGATAAACCATTTCTTCAATAAAATGATTCTGAGCTCCATTTCATATCAGGCAATTTTATTTAAAAATTATAAAGTTCATTAGTTTTGCAAAAAAAAGTTCTTTTTTACTTTGTGAGCTTTATATTTCACTATTAACTGAGGTAAATTTAAAAAAAAAAAAATGTTTTAATAAGAAAGGTGTTGGAAAAAAAATATTCAAATACTATTTTTACATTTTCAAAATTTTCTTGTGCAAAAATATTTCTCATATTAGTATTTATCTATATTTAAATTTTCATAAAGTTTGGAATTAAAAAGTACAATTTCCGAGTCAATAATGTCAAATGTTAGATGTTTTTTTCTAAATTTGGAGAAAACTATTGAGAATTTCGAAAAATAACGTCTAAAAATACCAAGGCGAATTGTGATTTAATTAGTTGCTGGTTGAAACTTTTATTCAAGTATTTCTACAAAAAAAATTTGTACGCAGAAAAAAAATAAAAATTATTAATAAATATCGTTGTCAAAAAACTAGCTTTTTCGCTCCACTCAGAATCTAAAATTATTACTATGGATACCTTTAAACTAGATTTTTTGGGGTAGTACGGGTAGTATGTAGTACCTTGCTGTAATAATAAATAAAATCGTTAAAAATTAATGATAATTATTGTGTATTTGAGTGTGAGGAAAAGTAAGAAAAAATGTAAACCCTAAAAAAATAATCCTGAGTGTGCGCCTGATTTAACAAGTTATTTTAAATCACTTACAATCAATGTAATGGACATAGTAAGATCGTGTGAGTTCAACATCTTTGATACTTATTATTTCTGCCAACTCTGAAACAAATTAATGAAGAAAAAATAATGATTTTAAATCATGGGTACTTACCTAAATAATAATTATAACAAATAATTTACTTACGCCATTTATCGCTGTTGAGCATTCTCACAGACAAACGACATCCTTCCTTTAACGAATTCTGAAAAAATACATTTAAATCAACGTTATCCTACTTCATAGAATACAGCATTGAGAAGGTCTATCTCACCACCGAATCGCCTATCAAATCTGGCTTGTCGTTCATGTTGTACAAAATAATTCCTATTTATTAAACGAACATTCGGTATTATAGATACTCGTATAAGCAAGTATGCATACAAATATGAGTACGTATAATCGCGCTTAAAGAGTGAAAATTGTTTATTTTATTTTGATTTCGCATTCAAGGAAGTATTAGGTGTATGGATACTTATATGTGTAATAAATACTATGGATACAATTTTTAGGTAAAATACAAATTGCAGATATATGAATTACAAATCAACAGGCGAAATAATTACTAAACACACGCCGTAATCATAAGTATGTGATATAGTAACGCCAATTCGTTATTGCAATCACGTTTGTTTTACTATCGAAATAAAATGAACACATCAGGGGGAACCAATCAGAATCATTATATTCAAATAATAATGTACTTACATAACATTTTCAAATTTCCCGCATTATATTCTTTAATGTGATTGAACAGTGATCGCGGATAACAATCGAAATTTCGATAGTGACATTGCACCACCATGTATAATATGAATAATATTATGTAATAACTTACTATACGAAAACCATAATTGATAATAAATTAACCACAAGGTTATATAATATAACTAGTTGCTGACAACTTTTTTTGCATAAATTATGTATATTGCGGACAAGGGTTTCGATTTCAACATACTAATTGCGAACCCTAATTTAATGAAAATCATGTTAGTTGTATAATATGTGTTCTAGGTACTAAATGTGACATTATAGACACAAATATTTGCTGTGACCACTTTCTATGGATTCAGAATCCTTAAATACGAGTACTTAAATTTTATTAAATTGGTAGGTAATTGAGTTTAAAAATATTAGTGTACTTTTTATTCATTTATTATTAAAATATTTTGCCATTGCACTTCATTATGCGTTATGTCATTAGATCGGAATTAGTCATTTGGGTACAAGTACCTATGGCAGTGGTTCTCAACCGGTGTGCCGCGAGAAATATCTGATATTCAGAGCCGTGCCGTGGGGGGGGCCTAGAGGGCATATGCCCCGGGCGCATGGTTTAAAGGGGCGCCAAACATTTTTTTTTTTATAATATTTTAAACTTTACATAAATAAAATATATGAGAAAGATTATTGTTTTACAATTATTTTGGAGTTTTGGACCATTACAAATTTTTTCTGAACAAATTTCTGACTATGTTTGAGG
>JAIPRM010011943.1:0-12493 GCA_025469315.1 Stegophylla sp. TES_Ste_2020 | reverse complement strand
ACATATAACGGTGAAAGAAAGAAAATAAGTGAATGCAAGCAGAAACCGGCGGACGGTTGCTTTCTTTTTATTTCACTGTCCTGCATATCGGCTGGCACCGGTCTCCGGCAACCGGGCAGGCAGTGTGTCCACATGCCACTACCAACGGGAATTCCCTCGTTTTGTGGCACGAACAACGATAATGTGACTTCGAAATTATTTTCGCATAGTATGTACGGAAATATTATTTGTTTTATTGCCACCGTATCACTGAATTTCCAATATACGTAGGTACTGAAAAATAATCCGTTACACGGCACATTTATACTTTATCAAACCGTATTTCATATTTATGGTATAACGTTTAACAAGATACAGAATTTACCAAAGTACGTGAATACTCGCACCCTTTGAAGCCTGCACATTTATTGTATGGATACAGAAATGTTACCGTCATAATACTATTATTATTAATTAATGCACTATTATAGCATTGAAAAACCAAATCACTAAGTGAATAAGAAAAAGTGATAATTTTTTATATTTATATTTATATTATGTGGATTTAACAATCTTGAGGGCACGTCATAATATAAGGTCTCGCGTGCGAATTTTTAATATTTAATATTATAAAATCACATATTTTACTCACACTATGTTATTTAAACGTTTTGCGCAGATCGTAAAAGACACGCAGCTCTTCCTCATGGTGGGTATACTTTTGTGCATCGACTTGGGAATAATGTTCACGTGGCAGTTTTCGGATCCGTTTTACAGGGAGACTAAACAAATGGAATCATACGTGAGTATAAAACTTGAAGCATGGCAATGCATGTCAAATATAGGAATTGCGTATTATTTTATAATATATATATATATAATGATGTGCAACAGTCTTCGTGATCTTGTCGACCCGTAAAACAACATGCGGACACCATACACCGTGCTCAACCGCGAAAGTATAATAATGCTTGCCTGTAAGCATAACAATTGTGCGTTTGGATAGTCAGCCCATGATTTTTTCACCTCTTACAACATTTTGACGTCGTCCAAATCGTTGGGGTCAAAAAAATATCACTTTTTCCTATGCAGGGGGATCCACAGAACACACATATCTATACAGTTTTAAAAATCTATGTAAAATGTAGTGCTGTTGGTTTTAATTAATCTGTGAAATTATACTCCTATAATTTAAATTGTCACTTTCACAACTTTTGCCCCACCGCTTCGCCGGTAAATAACATCTGGTGAATTCCACTCCCAATTCATTAAATGTGATATAGAGTTAAGTTTAATACACTTTTTTCCAAAGCACTCAAATAATGTATAATAAAGTGATGAGTAGTATATATGTAATTTTGTGTCTATTTCAAATCAGTTATTATATGTATAGGATAAAAAAAATTCGTTTGAACAGTTTTGTTTTTCCATAAAAATTTCAAAATTATTTAGGTAAAAATTTTTACAAAAATATCACCTTTTTAAAATAAAAAATATTCATAACTAAGGAAAAAAATTTGAAATATACAAAAATATGGAAAATAAAACGTAATTTACTAAATATTGTAACATTGAAAAAATGATTTTCTATGCCATATGTCAATGGCAGTATTGGTATGCAATCAAATTAACTCATGAGTGTAGGCATTAATAGGTAGGGGGTCAAAGAGACTTGAACACACCCCCTCAGTGTATTTCAAAGACCCTTCAAACTAGTGTGTGAGCATACACGTCACATGTCATATAAATAAACTAGGCAATAGAACTAATTATAGACTATAGTAATTTCTAATCGCAAAGGACACAAACAGATTTAAAAATAAAGTTGAAAAATCTCTTCAGCAATAATATTCACGAATAATCTAATCACAACAAAAACCCTTCGTAAACTACGTGTAAAAATGGCTAAGTAAAAAAATATTAGATCTTTAAGTACTATAAAGATGTGATATCATGAATAAATGCTAAGTATATTGAATTTAAGTAAACGTATTTTGTTTCAATAATTGATTTACTTGGCAAGGTTAGGTTAGGTTCTTAAAAGAAAATTTAGAATAATATAAATGTTAATAATAATAATATTAAAATAATAATAACTTATATTTTAATAGTCCTTCGTCATTTAATTATTTTGTTCATCAAACTTACGTTGCTTTACTTTAACTTTTAATACGAGCCTCGGTACCTATTATCTACCAGCAATAATAAATCTCATAGTTTTAAATATACGAGTCTATGACTATGGTGTTGTTTTATTATGACCGATTTTATTCCAACAGCCGCATCCGCACAATGATGATATAATGATAATTCCGTGTAACGAGTACTGTCAAAGTGATCACATGACCGTATTCCTCGCCATCATTTACGTCTACAAGGGATCGCTTATGGTACGTAAATGTCTTTTTATTTATTTACTTGTTTTTTTCATTTTTGTTTTTATTTTTTTAACGAGTGACGACTTCGGGCGTAAAGACGTTTAAAAAAAGTATATTATATTTTTGTTTTATTCTTTATTTCTCTCTATAGGTTTTCGGCGCTTTTCTGGCTTGGGAAACGCGTCACGTGAGCATACCAGCGTTGAACGACTCGAAGTACGTTGGAATGAGTGTGTATAACGTGGTGCTGATGTGCGTCGCTGGCGCGGCCATATCCTTCGTCCTGAGTGACCAACAAGACGCGTCTTTCATCATCATATCAGTGTTTATATTGTTTTGTTCCACCGCCACTCTTTTCTTAGTGTTCATACCGAAAGTGAGTGTCTTCCGTCCTAAGCTATCTTAACAATCTTAGCAGTAATTTGTATATAATTTTGAAGACGTTAGAAATTTATTTTACCTACTAAATTTGTCGATTCGCCCAACATATTTGAAAAACATGTAATGACTTCCTTAATATGAACAACAAAATTTAATATCATTGTAAAGAACATCAAACAGACATGCTAGTTGATATTTGTTCATTCTATATAGTTATGAGAGGATGCGGCAATACAGTTATTTACAAAACCAGAAAAACAAAACAAAAAAAAAAATTAAATTAAAAAAAAAAAAACTGTCAAAGTTAGTAAATACATAAATATATAGATACAGAATAAAGATAAAATGGGTATTAATTTTATTAATTGAGTATAGGAACTTTTTCAACTGCCCATAATATTTATAAATAATTATTGATAAGATTGATTTTAGAATCGTGATAATATTATTATGAATACTTTTAATTTTTGTAAAGGTTTTATCCACTTGGAACACTAATACCAAATCGAGTTTTGACACATTAATTTCAATAGTCACTTTATCACAAATGGATGGGAAACCATAATATCTTAAATCGTGATGAACAGTTATAATTTATTTTATCTTATTAATATTCTTATCACTGAGGAATTCTGATAAAAATGAAAACATTTCAAATTTGTCATGGTCTATTTGTTTCCACAGAAGTATTTTCTTTTTAAAAGCATCGATTTTGTCAGAAAGAAATAAAATATTGGTATTTTTCCCTTGTAGACTTATATTTAGACAATTTAATTAATCAAATATATCAGAAATATAACCTAGAATCACAAGCCACAGACAGTACAACATAATTTTACTTTACATAAAATAATATACATAGGAGACAAATAACTTTTTCATTTGGTGTTAAATTATTGGCGATCCCTTATTAAACTTCACAACCCTTTAGGGGTCTCGACCTCTAGGTTGCGCACCACTGATAAAGACTATGGTAACCACTGAGATAAATAATAATAAACTGGAGTGCAGACTGTTACGAATAACAAGCTGATTTGGTAAGCGTTATCCCCACTATTGTAGGGCAACATTTTTGTAAAATTCAACTTAAGATTACACAGCAACTAATTGTCAAGTTTGGTATCAACATTTTTTTCTTGATGTGGAATTCACATTGATATATTCCAAAACTGTGAATTTTTTTTTTTAAATATTTTCAAACAGTTTTTAAAAAAGTTTTTCAGTTCTCGGGATATAGCACTTTTTTTCGATCAGTTAAAAATATACTCATATACGAGTATTTATGTATGCCAAATTAATATTATATAATGTACTCAAAATTATTTTATCGAGTATTAACCTTTTAAACTTTTTTTTTGTTTTTGTTTTATTATATAATATACTCATTTATTGTTTACAATAATTATAGAAAATATATAGTATCAAAATCTTCTTTTCCCTTTCTAACCCTCCAGTAAATTCAATTTATACCTGCCTCATTATTCTAAAATATAAATAGGTATATCAAATTGATGTCATCAATACATTGCGATCTATAAAGGATTGTAGGAACCAGCATTGACTATGAACAAATTATAAATAGATTAATAAATAACTAAAAATATATCTAATTTTAACCGTATAATTCTGCATTTATACGTTTAACTGGTATTTTTTTTTGTGCATGACTGAATTTTTGTGCGTGAAAATGCAACAGTTTTTAAAAATTTTATAGTTGCACTAAGCTAAATCTGATAATCTTCAAGCTTAAAGTGTTTATTACACAATGTAATAGCTGTATTTTGTAGGAAAAAAATTCTTTCTTTTCACTTCAATCAACCACTTTTTTAACAATTCAGGACTATTAAGTGGAAATCTGCATAGGTATAAAATATATAAATATTTAGGTATAATATCTTATATTTATTTAATATTTAATATCATATTCAATGTTAATATTTACATGTGGAATTGAATATTTACACCTTTTTTCATCCTATTAGTACAGCTAAACGCTGCGCATAAAACGACCATGCTTACAAGAAATGTTATAAAAAAGTAAAAAGTAAAGTATAGACAAGAAAGCCGAACATACTTCACACCACGGATATTCTTTGCTCTTCGGGTCAGATTCTCTTGGAGGGTGTGTATAATTTTAAAGAAACGATAGATCATTTCTTCAATAAGAAGATTCTGAACGAAAGAAGTTAATAATATAAACAACAATAATAGTTGTCATTTTCAACACACTCACCAAGAGTATCTGACTTGAAGAGCGAAGAATATCCATGGTGTATGTTCGGCTTTCTTGTCTCTAATTTACTTTAATTTACATTACTTTACTTTATTTTAATTTACTACTTTACTTTACTTTCCTTTTGTATCTAATAAATAAAGAAAAGGAAAAACAAATTAATAAAAAAAGAGTGTTAGAAAAATGTCCAAAAATTTTTTTTCACATTTTCATAAATATTTTGCGCCAAAATTTTTCTTATATTATCGTCTATTTATAATTAAATGATGGTTTCCAAGTACTTTTTGTCAAATTATGGGTAGTTTCTTCATAAAAAAAAAAAAGAAGAATTGAGAAATTTAAAAAATTATCTTTCTAAAGAACCAACTAGAGGCAAATCCGGTTTCAAAAAGTTATTGTTCGAGACTTTTGAACAAGTAGATCCGTACAAAAAAGTATATGCAAACAAAAAAAAAAAATTATTGATGAAAAAAAAAAATAAACATCATTGTAAAAACACTAGCTTCTTCACTTCGTTCAGAATCTAAAAATAAAATTAAAAATAATGAAGCTATGACTTTTTAATACGTTATATCGCTGTACGCACTCCAGTATATTATCTATCTCAGTGGTGGTAACTATATAGTCTATATAATATCATTTCCTTTTCAGCAGTTATCATACATGTTTGGTATTATACGATTATATATTTTTGTATTTTCCCCTCCCCGTAGATTGTTGAGTTGAAAAGAAATCCACAAGGAGTAGATAAACGAATACGAGCGACATTACGGCCAATGTCTAAGACGTACAAAGATGTTTGCGACACGGAAGAACAGATTCGAGCTCAAAAAACTAAAAATTCGCAATATAGACAACAGATATTGGACGTAGACCGAGAAATCGACGCGATGGTATTGAAACTTGAAACGTTCCGTGCTCTCAAAATGTCTGAAATGAGTTAGTAACTTTCTATTAATAACCATTATTACTAAATTAAGCAAAGTTAAAAACAATGAAAAATTTTTTTTTCCCGCATTTACTATAATATGTAATATTATATAATATAATATATACATACATACAGTGGTGGATTTAGGGAAAAAGCACAGGGGCACGTGCCACCTCTGTCGATTTTAATTTATATATATTTTAAATATCGATCATCTAATAAGATAGGTATATAAACCAAAACCGATTTGCGTCAACTGTGTTTAAATAGATAAAAAATAAGTTAATCACCATGTAATTACGAGTATAACATAAACAAAAATTTCGATTTGATCAATAAAATATGAGAAGAATCTATAAATATTATTTTCTTTGACTTTAATATAACTAACTAAAAAATTATTATATTTGTGTGTGAGTAATATATAATCAACATTATATTAAATACATTACTAATATCGTTTAAAAAGCCGGATATATTTCACACCATGAGCATTTTTCACTCTTCGGGGATTTGGTGGGTGTGATTAAATTTTAAAGGAGTGATAAATAATTTATTTAATAAAACAATTCTGAATAGAGCATCAGTTTATATATGACAATTTCATTTTTAATCATTAAAGTTTATTGATATTGCAAAAAAAATTATTTTGTACTCGGTCAGTTTTACATCCCAATATTAACTAAGAATAGGGAAAAAAATATGATGAAAAAAAATTGATAGAAATGGTTTTTTCATATTTTCAAAATTTTCTTGCGCCGAAACATTTCTCAGAATATTGTCTACCCATCTAAACATTAAGTTCCATAAAGTTTGAATTAAAAAAAGATAGTTTTAAAGACATTTTTTTCAAATTTTGGGTAGTTTTTCCAAGCTTGATAAAACTATTGAGAATTTTGAAAAATGAGCTTTCAAAGCTACCATTTAGAGGCAAATATGATTCCAAAATTTGTTTGTTGAAACGTTTGGACAGATATTTTCATATGAAAAAGTATTTACAGAAAAAAAAAAAAAATGAAAATTATTGTAAATATTAATATTATAATTCAAATTATACAATTTATATATGTGCTCCTCCTATCGAAAGATCTAAAATAAAATCCACCCCTTGTATATATAAATATATATATATATATATATTAATATTAATATTGTGTTTCATTGTGTTTAATTGGTTTTTTTGATACGGTTATAGAACAGAAAAAAATGGCAGATGAAAAACAAACTAAGGTCGATGTTATCCAAGAAGAAGAGTCTAATGGCGTCATCGAAGTCACTGTGCCCGAACAGTTTTCACCCGAAATGTAATTATTAAAAACACTAAAATTATTTGATATTCTCTGCGCAATAAACTTGATTGCTAATAATTAGGTTAAGTTAAACTTTACGATTTCAATCAACAAGAGGTAAACTAGACTGTTTTTTTGTGTAAATAATTTTTTGGAAAATATGTTTGGTGCATCTTGTAAAACTTGCAACATATTGTTTCCGTAAACGTGTCTCAGCGATATCATGACATCATATTATCCAATATGGTGACAGTGGCGGTTTTTGTGTTTACAGAAAAACGTGTCAAAGGCATTCCAGGATTCCATCAATTTCCATCGAACCAGCAAAACCGCCTGACGAATCGGCGTGTTTCTCGCCGTCCCCGACACGAGTATGTATAAATATTATT
This sequence comes from Stegophylla sp. TES_Ste_2020, assembly GCA_025469315.1. Classification (NCBI taxonomy): domain Eukaryota; kingdom Metazoa; phylum Arthropoda; class Insecta; order Hemiptera; family Aphididae; genus Stegophylla; species Stegophylla sp. TES_Ste_2020. The sequence goes on along the minus strand of JAIPRM010011943.1, from coordinate 4,913 downwards.
AAAATATCCCGAAGTCTCAAAACAGAGCTTCAAACCAAAATAATTTTTTTATGTTAATGGTTTTCGTTCTATTGATATTTTTTCTTTTTGGTTTTTGAAAATCGGTTTATGTTGTTCCTATGTTTTCTGGTTCACTTAATTTGGTTTTAAATTTTTACCGATTGATTTTGTTTTTTATATACGTAATTTATTATACATAATTAATAAAAGTAAAGTAAAGTAAAGTTAAGTAAAGTAAAATAAAGTATGAACAAGAAAGCTGGACATTCTTCGCTCCTCGGGTCAGATACTCTTGGTGGGTGTGTAGAATTTGAAAGATACGATAAATCATTTCTACAATAAGACGCTTCTGAATGAAGAAAGTTGATAAAATAAAAAACTATATAATAATCATCATTTCCCACACACCCATCAAGATTGTCTGAGCCGAAGTGCGAAGAATACCCGTGGTGCGTAGTATATCTGGTTTTCTTGTCTGTACTTTACTCTACCCTACTTTACTTTAGCATTATTTTTTTTTTTCAATAAATAAAGAAAGGAAAAAATAGGACGCACCGTAGCTCCGCATGAATAAAAATATTTTTTGAATCCGCAACTCCGCATAAACCGTATCTCCGCACGGTCAAAAAACTGATATAGTAAAATTTATAATATATGATAACCAAAATATTTATTTCCCTTGTGAGTAACGTTTATGGGACGAATTCTAAAAATATTTAAAACACCAAAAGTCCACATGCCATAAAACTAATATGATAAAATTTATAACGGCGATAATTAACGAATATAAGTTCGTTCGCCGTTCGGCTCATAGTGGATCCGGCTTAAGTCGTGTAGTTGCTTAAAATATTATAACTCGTTAAAGTTTTTATATATTATCTCTTTATTTAACTATGGCAAATGAAATAAATGTTGTATACAGTCAACGAAAAAATGTGCTGTTGGTTAAGAGTAATTATAAATATGTGCCGAGTTAGGGTGTTTAAAAAAAAAACATAGAGTGTGGAGTTAGGGTGTTTAAAAAAAACCTTGTATGCGGAGTTAAGGTGATATATTACAAAACGGCTACGATCCGTGCGCAATTACGATGCACCGAAAAAATGAATGAGAAAAAAATGTTAGACAATTATCCGATTTTTTTTCACATTTTCACAGGTTTCTGAGGCCAAAATATTTCTTATATTATTATTTATCTATGTTTAAATTTTCATAAAGTTTGGATCAAAAAATGATGGTTTTCGAGTCTTTTTTTTTTTAATTTTGGGTAGTTTCTCAAAAAAAAAAAAAAAAATGAAGTATTGAGAAATTCAAAAAATTACCTCTCTGAAGTATCAACTTGGGGTGAATTCAGTTTCAAAAAGTTGCTGATCGAATTTTTTTATATTATAATATGACTTTATATTCTTACGAAAAAATGTTTACAAAAAAAAAAAATAAAATAAAAGAATAAATATCTTTGTAAAAACATTAGCTTCTTCACTTCGTTCAGAATCCAATTAATTGTAATTAACACCCTCAAAGTGTAGTTGTAACAGAGATAATAACATTGACCTAGTAATAAGTTATAGTCAATTTAATTTATTCCCTAGATATCATTCTATAGAAGTAATTATAGATTTTTAAGTAAAAATAGTTATATTTCATTACTGTCAGAACCATAATATCAGTTCAAATTCATAGATAAAATAGAATTATATATTATCTATGGTTTAATTTGATTTTAACATCATCCCTAAATCATATTGTGAAATATTTTGACATACAACTTTTCAGCTTATCAAAAAGGTATATATCACTATAGCTCATTGAAGACATGTTCATAATCATGTCTATACCTAATAAAAACAAGTGCCACCAATCCAAGTTAAAATATTTTTAAAAGTAAAATAACAGATTTTTGTTATGAATAAATTTATTTTTAATTTAAATTTTTATAGCTTTAAATTAAAAGTTAAGATTCAAAAAAAATTTGTTCGTGGACATAATAATATTCTGGTTTTGTGTTTTGAATTTTTTCTATAAAATTTAAAATTTCGTTTAAGCTTTTAGTTATGTTAATTTTCTCATAAAATCGGTTAATAACGAAACCAGTTTCGTTATTAAAGCCCTGCTCAAAACTTTGTTCTATATTTTATTTATTTGATAAACTAAATAAATAATAAAAAACTCGTAAGTGTATTTAAGAAAAAAACTCATTGTTTTTGTTCCGTTGTGTTTTCTTTTGCCGTAATATCTTAGATTTTTTATTACATTAAAAATATTGTATTCGGGCTTCACATATTATTAAACAACTTTCAATATTATAAATTAAAAACAATTTTACTCATCAAACATTTCACTACATTATCGTCTTTCAAATAATTTCAACGAATAAGAATTATTTTTTTACTCGACCTATTGTTGTGAAAACACCATTTTTTTTTTCTAAATATTTCCTTAATAATAATTGTTCTAATTTCAAATCATTACGTCTATACTGTATAGCATACAAATAACATTATACGTGTTTTAACTTTAGGCGATTATTTATCATGGTTTTATAGAATACCTCTGAAATTAATATAAATATTGGTAGTTTAATTATTTACTTTGAGGAGTCTTAAATTTCAATTTTCTATCGGTAGGTACTGTAATTTTTACTAAATTACAAATAAAATATGGCTGTTTAGTTCATTTATGGATGAATACATAATTATAACTTTCCTTAGCCATACATTTATACATTAGTAAGTCAATTATTATATTATCAGATTAGGTAGAAATTAAAAAAAAAAAAAAAGGTTTCGTTTTAAATTAAAATTTGTGATAAGTATTTGAAATATCTTATAAATAGAAAAAAAGTGTGTGTGTGTGAGAGAAAGAGAGAGAGAGTGGAGAGATTTGGGTTATTTATTTTGAAAAAATGACGTATGTCCAAATCTCAATTTATCACCCCTTGTCCCCCTCCATGTATCATTTGTCTTGATCCTGCATCATACTAGTGCTTTGTTTTCTCGTTGCAGTCGTGTGGAGGACTCCACAGGCGGTCCAGTAGCACCAGCAGTGCGACGGCTGCTGCTGTGGCATCGGCGGCGATGACGACAACGACGACGACGACGACGCATCAGCAGTCGGCCGCCGCTGTGTCCGCCACGGCGGCGGCCGGCTGTACACACCGGCGGCCATCGATGCCGCAGACCAAGAGAACGTGCCAGCAACCGACGTTCGTGCATCAGGACGAACTTTGGTTAACGCAAACGCAACGGCATGCGAACCGTTCCCCGCCACCCGTCACAAGGGGCTTGCTCAACAATAACGCGGATTCGCCGACCGACGACGGTATACCTTAACCTGTGGCCATACGTATACCTAAATGAAGCATTGAAATAGAATACGCTTAGAGTGACCTATTGAAAAGAATCAAATTGCCGTATCAAAATATTGTATCTCTTTCTCAATCGGATCACTGATAAGGAACTGTTATCATACTTTAAAATTAATTTTATTGTAGTAAGTGTTATTATTGTAAGTGGTACCAACCAAATAAGAAAATTTATTTTATTTTTCTCAAAATGGTCTCTCTTAGCGTATTCCATTTGATTGCTTTAATTCACTATATTTAACAGTATACGGTATGGCCTCTCTATATATTCTTTACTCTATGGTATACCTACGTAATTTGTCATAAGGACTCAAATGTTATAAGAAAGGGCTCTTGGGTGTAAGTACCTTTGACTCCATCCATATATAGGCCGGAACAGTGACATAACTGGGTGAAAAATTAAGGGTTGAAATACAATGTACATGTCAAAACTAAGGATATTCTAAATATGTTTACGTATCTGTTTGTCTTACAACCCAATATCGGTAAATTACCATGAAACATAAACGAAGGGGTGTTATTAAGGAATTATTAGTAGAAAATTGTAATTATTATTATTATTGTTTTATTACTCACTCCTCCAGTCTACCAAGAACAATTTAAAACGCATGTTTCACTGAAACTGTACACTTTGAAAGTCGAATATAGAAAATCCCGCCCCGTGTATCATTTCTAACACGAAATGTTTGTTTTTATTTTTCAAAAACCATTAGTTTTTAAACGAAGAAAAGCTGGTGTTTAGAGTTTTTAGACTCGGTACAGACTGCACGTTTCGTCAATCGATTTAAGTCGAATAAACGTGACCGCAGTCCGCGAATAATTAGAATAAAAGTCGACACTATTTTCATTTTGGAGCATCGAAGGGAGATTTTAAGTACACACCAATGCACTGAACCCTTCAGAATAACGTTTTATAGGGGTATCAATTGTACTTTGTACCTCACGAATGATTAGATTTTATTCTTTTAAAAACAATAATTATATTGCTTATTGAAACCGAACACATTGAAATATAAAAATGATGCATCGTGATGGTTTGTACGAATTGAAATCGCTGTATAATTTGGATTCGAGAAAAAACACGACATATCCTCAGGTCATTGAATGCTGAGTTTTGTCTGAGGATTAGATTTTTTTAATAAATCGAATCATCGTCTGACATTTCTTCTCTTTTGCACTCTTCAATTTCGGATTAAGGGTATTTTCCACACGGCACATTAAGTTCGACGCATACGATATAATGTAATATAAATGTTTTCACTCGAAATCATCGTCATCAGTATGAATTACTAATGAGTCGTTTCATATGCACGAGGGGTAAATTTATTTCTTATATTCATATAATTTAATTTTATATATAATACGTAGTGTGGCTTAGTGGTACGCGAAATTGTAAAGATGCAACAGTGCCGAGGTTCGATTCTAATCCGGCAGTCCGAATTTTTTTTTTAGATTCTGAATGAAGTGAAGAAGCTAGTGTTTTTACAATGATGTTTATTTTTTTTTTATTTTTTTTTCTGTGTACAACTTTTCGTATAGAAATACTTGTCCA
>JAIPRM010011942.1:0-12495 GCA_025469315.1 Stegophylla sp. TES_Ste_2020 | reverse complement strand
TGGTTTCCGAGTGGTTTTTTTAAAATGGGTAGTTTTTTCAAAAAAAAAAAAAAAAAAAAAATTGAAGAATTAAGAAATTCAAAACTTCTCTTAAGTACCATCTAGAGGCGAATCCGATTTTAAATAGTTGCTGATCGAAACTTTTGGACAAGTATTTCCATACGAAAAGTTGTACACAGAAAAAAAAAACAAAACGTCATTGTAAAACCACTATCTTCTCACTCCGTTTAGAATTTGAATATACACCACAATATTATTCACTCAATTTCTAAAATGTAATTTATGGAGAGAAAATAATATTCCTGAGACGCTAAGTAGAAGTGGATTTTCTACAGTGCTCACAAAAGAAAACTTGTCCACGCCACGTCTGCACTAACTCATTCAATTCATTGCGAATTAATTGCCGTACGAGAATTTTCCGAGACCAAATGACGTTTCTTCCATTAATCGTGTTCTATTCTTCGCGCGAAAATAAATGCACTCTTTGTCATGTTTCGCTTATTGTTGGCCTGTACACAACACGCGGGAAAACGTAACCCAGCTGCCGAGCGAAGCGATAAATAATTGACGAACAGACACTATGCAAATAACATACAGGATGTAGTGCGCACATTATGTATTGTACAAATCGAAAAGACGCGTCTTCTCGTCGGGGGTGAATAATAATTATTGTTATTCATTTTTCGCTAAGCCATATTACTCGATTGATTTGCTGCAATAAAAACACTTAATAATGAATAATCTAGGGACATCGAAGGACAATTGCACGTGTTACAAAAAAAAAAAAAAAAAATCTATACGGAAATATTTCTGACGTCTACGATTTTCATTATTCTCAAAACTGTTGGAGACTCTAAGTGGAATGATTTTTTTCTTGATATTTTTCTGTAAAAATATTTTCGTACAGATTTGTTCAAAAGTTTCGAACAGCAAATTTTTGAATCGGAATATGTCTCTATATGGTACTTTTAAGAGAAATTTTCAATAGTTTTTCGAAATTAAAAAAAAAAAAAACTACCCAGAATTAGGTAAGAACGCTTGTAAAATTTTTTTTTTCTCCAAATTTCATAAAAATTTAAACATACAGAGACAATATATATGAGTAATATTTTGGTGTAAAGAAACTTTAAATATGTGATTTTATTTTTGGCATTTTTTACTGACACCTTTAATGATTTAACGTTTTAAACTTTATAAATCTTGGAACAATAACAATTTTCAACTGATTAGCTTTTACACATCTAGAACGTCGATTTTCACGTCTATAATATAGTGCGCAAGACGTTTTGAATCGTTATTTCTGTATTATTATTGTAATATATTATACTGTTTTATGTTTAAGATATTAAAGCCATCAAAAACAATTATTGTTAGAAAATATTTTTAATTTTTTTTTTTGTTCGAGATATTAAAGAAACGGTGGTTTTGTTATAATTTAATAGAAAACCAATTTGTGTGGAGGATGTAAATTCATTTAGTAATTATCAGAATTCTCTTTGAAATTTGATTAGTAATATACATGACATTTATTATTACAGCTCTCGTGAAAATAGTATCAATTTAAATTCTGATGTCGGGTGAATATTTTATCGTTTTAAAATACCTCGTGTGTTCAATAATACAGCAAAGCCCTCCTACGGGATGGCATAAGATAATACGTTTATTTTTCAATTTAAATCACCATGTGTACCGGTTACTAAATCATGTGAAAATGTATTAACCTTGTATTATTACGAAAACGTCACAGTCTTAAGTCTCAACTCTCTATCTAAACTTATACTCGTATAGTTGTTGTAACGGACATAGGTCTCAAATTAACGGAGACCATCATTGAGTTTTGACGAAAATTTTTGGATTGGGTTTGCATTTAGCTACTTAGTAATGCGTTTCGTGACATTTGTAATCGTTAAATTTAATTTAACGTAAGCATCACTTTGAATTTATGGTACGAATAAAATTAAATGCATTAAGTAAAAAAAAAAACAGAACAAATTTAAATCTAACTTCAATCACGTTTAATTAAATTTCATCGTACACCTTGCACGTTTTATGATTTTACCACGCAAAAATGGAATTTTTAATTTCGGAAAACTCTTAAACTGTTTTTAACGACTACGTTGTTTCACAAAAATCATAAATCAATGGCCTTCTTTCTTTTGTTCCCCCAACGGATTATTTTTAACTCATTATCGATTGTCCTCACGATTGTCCTCACGATTGTCCTCACGGTACACGATGTTCCTACACGTTGTTGTCATCGAATGTGAATATTATAGTTTGTAAAATATCAGTCGAATAAATACTTAACACAATAAAATACAGAATTTCATAGGATGCATTGAGCCAGTCATTTTTAATTGACCTCGTAGAACCATAGATAATGAGTAAAATAGTCTGCGTAGCCGCAAATCAGAATAATTATTAGTTCATTATCATTTATTTTCCGAATACTAATAGAATTTTAGATTCTAAGTGGAGCGAAGAAGCTAGTGTTTTTACAATGATGTTAATTTTATATACATATTTTTTCCTTTTATGTGTATGTTATCGTATCGAAATATTATATGATCAAAAATTTCGACAAGTAACTTTTTGAATGAGAATTTTGCTCTTGATGTTAATTTAAAAAAGTAGATTTTACCAAATTATCAATAGGTTATCCGAAATTTGGGAAACACAACGTTAAATTTGGCAAAAACTTTAAACTTATTTATTTTTTTAATCCAAAATTTATGAAGATTATTACATATTATGGTTAAACAATAATATGAAAACTATATTGTTGATAGAAAATGTATCACTTATTTGTTATCGCCAGGCCAACGCAGTGCACAAAATTTATTGCCTCACCACTCTGGTTTGGTATCACTCCACCACCCATTTATCTATATAAATACTATACCATAGTTTATACTATAAATTGTATAGTAACTTGATGACGTGATATTTTTACTGTGATCAAGGGCACTATGACAGGCGCTCGACAAAAACCTTCTTGAGTATATTATAAAATATAATTGATTAAAACTGAATAAAACATATTATTTATGATTTAGCTTCAATTGCATTTTGAACGTACCTTAATTTAAAACCAACAGTTATCATACAATTATTTAAAAGAATTAGAATAATATTTATAATTAGAATTACCTTGCATAAATAAAAGATAAAAAAATTATGTTTTAATTTTATGTCTGTTTCTTGTAATTTTTTATATCTATATTATTGAGTACTTCTGAACCCAAACGGGTAAAAAAAAAAGTATATTCAATAGCTCAATATTGGGCAAAAATGTTTGAAATGTAGTATTCTTTTGAAAGTTGGAGTTAAATTAGAATTATTTCAAAAATTAGGTTTATTTAAGAAGTCTTACCTAATTTAATACATTGTCTACCTGTACAATTTAAGCGTTTTATTCAAAAATTGAATTATTACAAAATCGGTATTTATGTTAATCTGGATTGACGTGAAATGCTTTTATTTATCTGTTAATAGTTAAAAATTGCATTATCAATGACTTTTCTTTTTTGACGTGTATTTAAGCGAAGTCTTTAGTTATAATTTGTATTTAATGTAATGATATGTTTCCACGACCACTAGCAATATTAAAATCGTATCATTTGTTGAAATAACGTAAACTAATAAAATACGATAAAATATCAAAAAATAAAAATAGATTAACGTGATAACATGTTTTTAAACACTGCCACACATTTATATAAAAAAAAAACCGGACATACTTCGCACGATGGGTGTTCTTCGTACGACGGGTGGGATTCTCTTGACGGGTGTATTGAATTTTAAAGAAACGATAAATCGTTTCTTCAATAAAACTATTCTGAATGAAGAAAGTCAATAATATAAAAAATAAATGAGAAAAAAAAATGTTAGAAAAATGTCCAAAATTTTTTTTTCACATTTTCGAAATTTGCTTGCGCCAAAATCTTTCTCATATGATTTTCTATCCATGTTTATATTTTCATATAGTTCGGATCAAAAAGTGATGGTTTCCGAGTCGTTTTTGTCAAATTTTGGGTAGTTTTTTTCAAAAAAAAATTGAAGAATTGAGAAATTCAAAAAATGACATTTTTAAAGTACAATCTAGAGGAAAATCCAATTTCAAAAAGTTACTGATCGAAATTTTTGGACAAGTATTTCCATACAAAAAGTTGTACACAGAAAAAAAAATAAAATAAAAAAAAAAATAAATAAAATATAAACATCATTGTAAAAACACTAGCTTCTCCACTTCGTTCAAAATCTAAAATTTACAAAGTACTTTAAAATAATTGTGTTTGTTCACAGGTTTAAAGATTAATAATAATATCATTCACTAGTACGTATAGGAGCTAAGATGGGGGAGGGGTGACAACCCAATTTATGTGAGAGGTGCGTTTTTAAGTATGCATCAGCCACGGCTACAACATTTAATATCTTTTATTGCACACACGATTTACTACCCATTACGCTTAATCCATTGATATTAAATTATCATTATCGGTACAGTGTCTAACTATAAATATGTGCATATTGTTCGCGATTTCTACATTATATTCACATCCTCGCGGCACGTCGTAAGCATTCACGTATAGATGCTGTTTAATATGTTTTGCACATGTAACACGAATACAAAATAATAGTGAAACATCACGATAATAGTTGTAGGCATGTTAAACGCGGCGAGCCCGTTTAATATGCAGTTCTCGGTACACGTTTGAAATTGCGTAGTTCACCAGTGTTGTTGTTCGCCGCCGAACACGATCATTAGTCAGAACGTAGTTATTACGCGATAATAATGATTCGCCACTCGGTTAGGCCGGCGAAACATCGATTACTCGTTCTTGTAAGCTACCCCTAACCAGTGGTTCCCAAACGGGGAGGAGAAATTGCAATACTGCATATGGGAGGAGGGAGGATATATCGTGTTGATGAAATTAACGAGAATTTTTTTTTGTCAAAATAATAAATATTTAATTTACCTATATTATTTGATTATCAATAACATTTTATTTTGTTATTTTTGTTTTTATATTCATTAATTTCTTCTTATATGTAATAATATAAATTAGTAAGTTGATTTATATTTAATTTTTAAAATAATAAAAAATTATTTGTATGGTTCACAAAAAGGGTCGAAACTCTGATTTAGTAGGGGGGGGGAATTTTTGAAAATTTTCAAAAAAGAGAGTGAGAATTTTTGAAATGTAGAAGGAGGGCTTAGAATAAAAAAAAGTTTGGGAACCACTACCATATACGGACAAGAACTCGGTTAGTAGGTTAGAGTTTCGTATACGGTTGAAAATTCGCTTATACGCAGCCCCGATCTTTTAATTACGGAAATTTAATAAAATTGCAGTATTTAACGCTTTTGCTGCTGCAGAGCCACGTGGATTTTATTCAATTATTTAAGACGCGAGATTAAAACGAAAACGACCGCTGCGTATTTATACGTAATAAATTCAGTTCAACTAAAGGATTTAATTTATTTTTCACTCCGACTGCAGTTACAATTTCTGTTTATTATTATACACACGCTACTACCTAGTAAATTCCATTATTACTGCAGTGCACGAGATTAGTTTAGTAATACGCGTGTTTTTATTCTAAACGATACAAAATAATTGTTTATACCCTTTTAATATAATCGTCGTGCTTATATACAGATGGTGCACTATGTGTGTGTCTCTGACAATAACGCTTTTTCCGCAAGATTTTTAAGGAACTTTGTTTTTTCAACACTACCGCAACATTTATGCGGGGAATAAGTTATTTACTGCTTTTGTCCACGTAATATTATATTTGATTTGCTCTCTAAATGGATTACTACAATTTTATTTTAATAATATTTGAATTTTTAGTTTTCGATTAATTGTTCAAAAGACGTGTACACAATTAAAGATTAGAATAGCGGAGTAAAATTTTAATGAAATAAATATTAAACTTTGAAAATTTGTGTCTCTTAAAATATTGATCAGAAAATAAAAGCTTGAACATCAAGCTTTAAAAAAAACTAAAATATTTATATTCTCGGTTAATGGGTAGTCATTCAAAAGCAGTGGTTGTCATAAACCGAAATATTTAAACACAGAAAACAATTTTTTTTTTTTTTTTCCACTAAAGTGTAGCTTATTAAAAATGTATATCATTTTAAATGGTACAAGAGATTAAGAAGGAATGGTTATAAAAAAAAAAGACATCAAAACACAGTGAGACATGCTCATCACGTACACCTTTTAAACGTATTCGATCAATAACACTATCATCGCAATTAATAGGATACGGTCGTATTAAACGATTACAATTATCCCCATTTGTGATGGATTTACGGGGGGGGGGGAAACAAATGTATTATTGATCAACGAATAAACTTAGACATCACGTATAACTCTTAATCGGATTTGGTTGTAATACACACACACACACACACACACACACACACACACACACACACACACACACCACACACACACACACACACCCTCGTGCGTGCGTGCGTGCCTGCTCGGACATACCGTTTAAACAACAAAACTCGTTAAACTGTGTATGCGTGTAATATGTATGTGTATTGTGTATAATATATTTTTACAGATATCGGTGAAAAAGCGTTCAAAGTTTAAAAGGGCATTGAACTGCGCCGCGAACACTTTCGCAGAAAGAAATAATACAAGCACAAACCGAGCGTTCGAGTATGAAAAATAATGTAATATTCAACGGAGTGGCTCGGAATAAACTCGTCTCTTTTGTGGCGCGAGAAAAAAAGACGATACATCAAAACGTACAATAATATTTAGTTTCGTGTCGTTTACAAATGACGCGATAATCTCGAGATGCGAACTGAATTTGATGAAGAACAAACGCGCACGCGCCCGACACAGCGGAACCGTCTTTGTCACTCAGCGAGTATAAATAATGTCGTTCATTTGCTCGTCCATAACGACCATTATTCCGCATTCCCTTCTAGCACTCGACGATTTCGTCGTTGATTTCCAAAATATTCTATTAATAACGCCGTGAGCCATCACGATATCGGGGACTCGACATTTTCGTGAAACGTTATAAAAATTGTCGAAATAGCGGGACTTTAAACGTAACGGTTACGACTAATTAACTATTATAATAATACAAAACGAAGGTAGTGGATGTAATTTGAAGTGATTAAAAAACAATATAATTCTCTTAGATACTCTTAAAATTGTATGAGGTTAATGCCTTTCAGGGGGACTAAATCAATCTAATAAAAATGTTAGCCATCCTAAATTTGTATTCTAATTTTAATGCGCACATGAAAAAAAGCGAAAAAAAAATATCTATACGAGCCAGACATACGTCAAACCCATAGTCGGGCGTAGACTCTTAATTCTTAGTTGAGCCTACCCAATTTTAGGCCTCCTTTCTTGGACTAGGCCTTTTAATTTGTATTAAAGTTTATTGTGGAACATATATTATAGACCAGTAATTTTACAAAAATGTTAATTTATTTTTCATAAAAGATGTAAATTACTCATAAGTCGTAATATAGGTTAGTTATTCGGGACAGTTGATTGAAGTATTCAATAATTTGTGGAGCCAAAGTATATCATTGTATTTTTTTTTCTTTTTTCTAGGAGTTCAATATCCCATACCAGTGCTAATTGTTAAAGTAATAAGTGTGTTTTAGTTGCTTTATATACAAGTACCCGTAATAATCGGTTCTGAATAGTTTTATTTATTTATTAGGGTAGTTTGGTCAGGGTTTTATATAAGTGAAACATATTCTAAAATCAAATGAATTAGAGAAATGCGTAATATTTTTATGCAGTTTGAATATTTAAATTTTGAGAAATTGCGTGCCAATTAGGATTTTCGAAAAATGACCTCTTTAAAGTACCATCTAAAAGGCAAATCTAGTTTCAAAAATTTATTGGTCGAAACTTATGGACAAATAATTCTATATGAAAATGTGTACACATAAAAAACAACTATAAACATCATTGTAAGATTACAAGCTTCTTTACTCCGCTCAGAATCTAAAACCCAAAATATGTAATACAAATTCACAATTTTATAATTTACCAAAAAAAAAAAAAAAGTCATTGCGTCTCAAAAGTCATTTTTTACAGAATAGTTAGCAGTTAATGTGTTAATTATTTAAATGGATGACCTTTATTTTGTTCTTCAAGAATACCCCCTTGAAAGTAAACCATGTGCACATAGACCAATCACTTGTAAAATATTTTTCCAAAATTTGCTTGATATGTAACAAAAGTAAATAAAAAAAATTAAAATAGGTATGTAAGTTAGTTCAAATATGTAATATGAACCACAGTTTAAGATATTCAACTTGTCCTGATACAAATTTTTATAGTAGAAGAATTTGATTATCTTTATATTGAAAAAAATATGTAATTACATACAAATCCGCGTTCTAGTTATAAATGAAGAAAAATCATTAATTTGAGCAGTTAATATCGGTAAAGGTATGAAAAAAATTTAAATGATTTTTGGTATCTGCTGAAAATGCTGTCTTCATAAATTGACTAGCCCATAAAAATCTAGGATGGGTCAAATTCCCCTGTATGTGACCCCTTCAGAAAAAAAAAAAATGACTCCTCTGATAAAGTTGAAAAGATATTATCTTTTACACTGTGTGTTATAATAACTGATAAAATGTGAATAAAGTGACTCGAGGGAAGTTTTTCTTAATTTATTTACAATTTAGATACTCAATAAAAAAATGGTAAATTTATAACAGGTACCTCGTATTTTTAAAGAAATTTTAAATATTATCATAAAAAAATAAACGAACCTGCGGGATTTTCGCCGAAAGACGGTGCGGTAATTGGCGGTAATCTCATGTTGGTACCGTTACCATGTTGACTCCTGTCATCTTTGAATGGACCGTGCGCCAGGCCGCCTCCACCGGCACCAATCACCAACGGCATGAATCCGGTTTCCCGTGAGCCCTTAAAATTTTCGACACATCAGAATATTATTATGTGTATTACCGAATATCATATTAACTATTGACCATACAATTTTATTATTAAAATAACATAACCAACGTATTACCAAGGAAAAATGTTTATGCATTGCTTATAACGTGTTGGTGGGTATATTTCAAGCGTTTAGGATGTAGATAGATATGTAACTTTTTCATATTTACATAATTGAATTTTAATCCTATTCTTTAAATTTGATCATACAGTGATAGCTCTGTTTTTATAATAATAATTATGCTATATCATTCAATATTATGTAAAAATTATATTTTAATCTGTTCAAGTACCTACTCACCACTCTAGACATTTCTATAACTGTATTGTGTAAAGTAAATTATGATACAGGGTTTTATGCACCAAGATATGGAATTCAACAATTTGCAATTATAAATTATACCGGTTAAATACCCAGTGCCTAATCAATATTATGTTAGAAACATATTTCAAACAAAATTGAAAAAAATCAGCAAAAAAAGCTTATAAATCTTCTTAAAAAAAACAACATTTTAAACTAGTCATTTAAATGAAGAACAAAGATCTTGATTTTTTTACGTGTTAATGATGCACTAACAAAGAGAACAGTTTCCGAAAAAAATTAACATATTTAAGTTTGAATGATTAAAAAGTATCTTTATAGTATTAGGAATAAGATGAGAAAATAACAATTATCCTAATTTTTACAACCTCTGCTATGCAAAACAACTACATTTTTTTTTTTTTTTTATAAATAAATTTACTTTGCAAGATGCAAAGCATTTCCATTTTAGAGTATTTACTGTTATTTTCAAAGCATTAATAAATTTATGACAGTTTTAATAAAGAAATATAACAAGGAAAAAAGTTTCATAAATCAAAATTTAGTATTGTTTCTGTGTCAATACATAAATCTTAAACACATAACTCTAGTTTCCCAGATAAAAATAAAAAAAAAAAAAAAAATATTTATCAAAAAATAAATAAATAAAAATTTCAAAATATTTATATAATTTATAAGTATTAAAATAGTAGCTTTACAACAGATATTTCAAATTAAATTTACCTCGAAATTCAATTTATTATGTTTTGATGATTATGGTACAATGAAGACAACGCATGTGATAATTTTAGCTCTATTAGATTTTTAGTGAAATATTTTGTTCAGATCACATATTTTTTCTCGTGGATAATTGTTTATTCATCATTGATTTTTTACCACTGCAACTATAGCGACTTAAATAAGGTTACTTTAAAGTAACGAAAACTTAAAACTAGGTATATGTATATATTATATAATTATTGTAGCAATTTCTTTTATTTATGTAGTATGACTTTGTGTTATGATGAATAATTACTGAAATATTGTTATTCATTTTTTATTTAGTTTTTTAAAAAAAATTCTTCATTCTATTGCACTCCTTATCATTTATTTAAACATGTTCATATTCATGTGTTTGTATTTTAACGTTCACAGTGCAATTAATCGTCATGATAATTAAACACACAGTTTTACACGTAGGGGATTGTGATCGGTACAGGATATGGATCGGACTCTATTCAGGACATTTAGTTATGCCCGCATTAATGGTCCTGCTGAATAATATTATTATACATTTTATGAATAATATTTTATCAGAATATATTTTTTGGGAAAGAACGTAGAGCGAGTTGTGGAGCACTGAGTTTCAGAAAATTCATTAATTTTGAACAGCCGTTTTTTAAAATAAAATTTAAATGAAAAACCAGGGTGCCAAAACAATCAAATCTTCTTGATATATGTTATTAAAAGACAGATGAAAATAATTTTAAAATAATCTATAAAAAAGTTCAAATTAGACAGACGAATTAATGATTAATCCTAATGATATGATTGAAATTTGTGTTAAAATAAAAAATTTTGAAAAATCAAACTGTTCAAAAAATTTATCATTCAAAATTTATCAATTCTAATAATGGAACAAAATATATGAGGAAAATCAATTTTTTTTGATGATATTTAATAGCTATAATTATCATTAAAGGAAAAGGAAAATTTTAAAAAATTACGTTAAAAAAAGTAATTTTCGTTAAAATGTATGTTGTTTTGAATTAAAAATTGAAGCTTGATTGATACCCTTTCTAAAGAAATTTCTGCGGGTGTTATAAGTGGAAATTTCGAAGGGATGTTGGAGTCAATTTAAAGACTTAAGTTGAAAGTAGAAGCCTTCAGCATTATAGTTATTACAATATAAAGTTCCAATTAAATACCTAACATAGATTTTACTTAGAATTTATTTTGAATAGTCTAAATTATTAAAAAAAAAAAACATTTTACTTCAAAACTTACATTTATTAAATTTATTCCGACGAATATTATTATCAGATAACTTGGGGTGATCATAAAAATTAACGAACAACATTTGTGCTAGTATTATGCATTATCAGGTGTGTACGAATAAATTTTTTATTGATTGGGTGAGTAATCATAATTATTGCACTTTATCTGGTTTATTTATTTTTTAACCCATTGATAATTGATTTTTGATAATTACCACAATTATATTATTTTTCTCTAAGTTAGAATTTTAGAATGGACAACATATTTAATCGGTGTTTTTGTAGTATAGATGTATATTTTTTGATATGAACTTAGTAGCTTTTCCCGATTGAATAATTATTTCAGTTTTGGCTGATGCTAGATACGCAATTAAAAATCATTAATTGAACTAATAATAATTATTAAGTAAATTATAATAATTATTATAATGTGGAATGAACCTATAATATAAAGGTATAGAGGTATATTAATAAAAAAAAACCCGGGTCCTCCAGTAATTCGAACGAATTTTCACCTACGACGTTTTGTGCTTTTGAAGACGATTACGTCGATCGGAAAGACATTAATAAAAAGCCGAACATACTTCGCACGATGGGTTCCATTACCACTAGGCCGCAACACATAACTTGACTATGTCGGTGAATTAGTAGGTATGTAGTATAATAACCGAAAATATTGAATTTTCAAAATAAAAAAAAAAAGTTAGAAAACTATTGTTGCACGTGGATATTATTTCACACCATCATCGTATTCATCGTCGAAAAATACACATGGTGGCAATAAGAAAAATATCAACCTTCATGGAATGATTACAAAACTACAAAAGGATAAAAACGGTCAGTATTGTTCGAATACTGATAACGAGACAAAACGGATAGTGTGTCTCGTTTATCGAACTAAAAACGTGCGAACTATACCGTACACTGTACATGGACATTACGAATATTAAATTGAACAATTTAAAACCGTATTGTGTTATACATATATAATAAATATTATATATAGAATGTTAACCTTTATAAACACTGAATAGTATGTCACAATTAATAAATATGAAACACGAATCCTTTTATAAAATTATCGGCATAGTTTATATAATAGTTATATAAAGTTTACATAATTATATATAATTATGTTGGGAATGCCACAATACGATTAAGGTGCGCACGGAATAAAGTGGCACCGCCGTGCGGCACCGCCTAAATGTTTATCGGTATAATAACC
>JAIPRM010011941.1:1979-12149 GCA_025469315.1 Stegophylla sp. TES_Ste_2020 | reverse complement strand
AAGTACCTACGTAGATTATTTTATTTTGCCGTGATAATTATTTTAGATAGGGTTTGTGGCCTGCACTAACACATGATGCGCATTAAAAAAATAAATGAAATGACGCCTCTGGCGCGAATATTGACCAGTGGCGCAACCAAGGGATGTGTTTTGGGTGTCTGGACATCCACCCCTTGAACCATATTCATGGAAATTTTATTCAATGAGCATTGACAAAAAAAAAAAAAAAAGAAATTCTTTTGACTACGTACACGTATAACGTCTATTAATTCAGAAATATATCATTGTTAAAATAAGTGACATAATATTTCAACTGCTCACTATTTTATGAAATATTTAACATTAAGGTTATCAATAAGAGTTAGAACATCCATAATTATTTATAATTGACAATAATGTATTATGATAAAGTAGAAATCAAGAAACAAGATAGGTTAGGTTAGCAACAAATGTAGGTAGGAAAAATTTATTTCAAAGTTACATATTTTTATGCTGAAAAATCCTTTTTAATTTTTAGAAGAACTTATTAAAACATGCTTTAAACATTCATATTGTCGAATATGCAACGCTAAATTTTATTTATCTACTACGAATAACGTTATAAAAATGTTAGAAAAGGCAATTAGATTTTGCTACGTGAAATTTTTATCCAATGAATTCGTATAAAGTGTCCATTAACATTGATTATAATATTGTATTTGGATAATTATAGTAGAAATTTATAAGTGGACACTACCCTTGAAAAAATCTTAGTTGCGCCACTGATATTTTCTGTTTAAACGAACGACTCCAATAGCGTTAATAATTTCCTTTGAAATTCAAAATTTGATTTCAATTTCATATGAGTCTTCACGCATTTTAAAAACATATCTTACCCCGTACCTACTACAGTAACAAAAGAAAGGTGGTAAAATCCAAATTTTGAAATATTATGTTACTATTTGATATTCCTATTAGAAATAAACTGTAAACCATTGTAAATTCCTTTAAAAGTGATTTCAAAATTTAGTATCTATACATTAATATAATGGTGTATCTCCTAAAAAAATTATAAAAAGGTAAAAATAATCAAATAAGCAAAAATAAAAACCAAATAATTAGTCATTTAGGGCCGTGTTCTCATAAAAAATTTAAAAAGGTGATTTTTTTCACGGAGAAAAATAAAGAAATCAAAAAACTCAATTTCCCAACATTTTTGTTTTTGTATTTGTTGAACGTCGTTTTTTTTCGTAGGGCAATTTTTAGTACGCTCATGTACGTACGTTCTACTTTACTGACAAGTACAAGGAAGTTCATGAAAATAATTAATTAGTCGTCCAATTAACGAATTTATTTTTGAAAAATTGTTCATCGTGGCCTAATTCTCGGAGTTATTTATACGAAATAAGAAATTTTCCCATGGATTTGTATATCTATAAATTTGCATATACGACCTTAATTTCTCATAAGAATGAAACTCTTTTTTTTTTCAAAATATTTACTGAATATCTCATAATTTAGACAAATTTTTTATTGTGATTAATCGATATCATAATCATCAAACGACTAAAAAAAAAAAAATTCCCGGACACGAGGAAAAAATTGCTCGTATTAAATATGTTGCATCGAGTTCGTTATTATTTATAATTAATATTGTTTTAAGTCGTTTCTCTTGTTAGTATTTTAATAACGAAGTGAAACACGAGCGGATGTTTGTGATTTTTGAATAACTGTAAAACGTAAAAATCGTATATGTACATAGTTTTTAAAACGTTTCCGACGTGGAAATGTCCACTTTTATTATGTTTCAAACGGACGCAATATACAGTTATGATGAAGAGTCTCTAAAAGCCTATATTGTATTTTATTATTCACAACGTATTCGGAGTGGCTTTTCGTTGAAAATATGACTCAGTACAAACGACGATAACGTAGAATAACACAGTATAATAACAACTATTATTGTTCAAAGAAAAATTAACACGATTTCGTTTAATAATTAGAATTTAATGACTCAATGATAAATAATAATACTGTTGTCTAAACAAATTTTCTAACATTAAAAAAATCATATTTTTACTTTTTCAACCTTAAACCCGACAAGAGCGTATGTGACTCATGTGGTTCGGGTGAGCTATTTATTTTTGAAACAATAATAGTATGAACGCGTAGGTTTTTTCTAAATTCCATAATTTCAATTTCAATAGATTTGGTTCCTTTACTAATCTCGCATAAAATCAAATTATACTACGCACCCCCGTCCCCCCTCCCCCCAATGACAAATATCATTGAACGAATTACTTATTATTTTACAAACAAACGGCGAATGTGAAAAGAAAAAAGAAAAAAGCCGGACATACTTCGCACGACGGGTGGGATTCTCTTGACGGGTGTATTGAATTTTAAACAAACGATAAATCATTTCATCAATTAAACGATTCTTAACGAAGGAAGTTAATAATATAAAAAATCAATAAGAAAAAAAAGTCCAACATTTTTTTTTCACATTACCCGAAATTTTCTTGCGCCAAAATCTTTCTCATATTATTTTCTATCTATGTTTAAATTTTCATATAGTTCGGATTAAAAAATGATTGTCGTTTTTGTCAAATTTTGGGTAGTTTTTTCCAAAAAAAAAAAAAAAAAATTGAAGAATTGAGAAATTCAAAAAATGACCTCTTTACAAGTACAATCTAGAGGCGAATCCGGTTCCAAAAAGTTACTGATCGAAACTTTTGGACAAGTATTTCCGTACGAAAAGTTGTACACTGAAAAAATAAAAAAATAAACATCATTGTAAAATCACTAGCTTCTTCACTTCGTTCGGAATCGAAAAGAAAAATACGTTTACAAGAGCATTGTAATGACATTTTAATGTTACATAACGCGGGGCAAGTGCCGTGCTTCCTATTATAATATTACAGTCATTACGCGAGTATATTATATTATACTACCACCCGCGCGCGAACATAAATCAGTCAACCGTCAAACGTTTTCGAGCGCCAGAAACACGCGAACTTTTATATATATATATATATATGTATATATACATAAGTGAAAATAAAAATATATATATATGTATATTAGTTGTGTGTTAACATCGCGGTGAACAGCAAACATATTTTGAAGTGTCGACTAGCGATCGAAAACGCCATCGCTTAAGTAGGCACTTAATTTTTCACGGTGCAATAAAAACGTATTAAGTATAATATCGACTGGAACGCGATAAATTAAAATTAACAAGAAACAAGACGTGTACAGAACTAACAGGGACAACAAATGCTTTTTTAGAGTAGTATGGAATAAAATATTTCTTTCGCGAATAAAGTTCTCGTTTAGAAAAAACAAAAAAAAAAAAAAAAACCACAATTCTCAATGATTACATATTGTCTGACGTGATCTTACTGTATTCACAGAAAAAATGGAGACAATTGAATTTTTTTTTTTTTTTCAATAGTTTATTTATAATTAAACGCGATTGTTCAATGAAACCGACCTAATTACTCCGATACAATTATAAATATTATACAAATATTATTCGAACATCATTTTATAGAATGAAGAAATGTATATAGAAATTGAAACGTAAAAAATAATTATAATCGATTAATATTTCCATACCTCGAAGTCAAACGTTATACAAAAAAACGCGTTAGTGTTTGAAATAAATGTGATTTGAAATTTAATAAATAATTATCGGCGAAATAATTGTAGATTTGATTTTTTTTCACCCAACACGAGAATTGTTTAAATCACTATTACTATTAAGTATTGTATTTCTGACAGTTGCGAATGGTATTTTAGATTGGTCGTTTTTAGAGATATATAAAATATTTTCCGAAAACCAGAAAAAACTACCATCATACATTTAGTAAAAATGGTAAAATATCATTAAATCGATTTGTAAAAATAAATAGATAGTGCATTACGGACGGAAATAATGTTGAAAAAAGTTGACGGATTATGGTGTAAAATTGAGGTTTTGGAAAATATATGTTGATAAAACTTTTAATTCTTGGTTTCATAAATTGAAAATTGTATATAAAACCTAATGTTAAAATATAACGAAAAGGAAACTTTAAAACGAAGACAACCTGTTCAAAAACATTTTAATCGAGTGCGATCTGAACAATTCAACAAGACCGCTGTGAGGAAAATTTCGATGAAAATATTTTGATAATTTTCTAACAAACCAAAAGATTTTATAGTCGATAGAATATCGACCGTAGTCGTTCGTGTGTGTGCATTATTAGCAGGCGCGACGCGTCTGCTATTATACATACGGGTGTGATGAGTAAGACGCGAGACAGGACAGTCCTTAAGATTTTTTTTTTGAGGCCCAGGATGAAAACAACTCCAAATTTTTATGAACTCCAAACTTAATAATTCAAATTTAGGGTCGCCATCGTTGGCACGAGCTTTATTATTAAATACCTTTTACACGAATACCATTTCGCCATGCATACGTCATAATGATAGATCCTGGCGAAGGCAGAGTGGTGAACACTTATCCCCCCTCCCCCTCCTGAACAACCAATTATTAAAGCTATCTTCTAAACGTTTCAAATTTTAAAAGACTCTTTTACATAAATGAAAAAGTAGTGATTCATGTTTTAAATACAGGCAATATTGAAATAAATAATGTTTAGCAATACTAAATAAGTAATACAACAAAAATTGTTTAAAATTAAAATAATATCAAAATAAAATAATTTATTACGAAATCCTGTAGTATATACGGTTGTCTTGTTAAACCTTAATGCTTATATTGTTTTTACTGGTTTGTCATTATAATTATTAACAGCAGCTTTGTATTATAAATATAAGTAAATAAAAATGAAAAAAGAAAAAGCCGAAGTGTTATAAAAATGTATTGGAAACTCTACACGTGTCGGTCATCTTCTGGTTACATAAAGAAATTACAATTAAACATAAAAAATATAAAAACCTAAACAAAAAAAATTAATCACACAATAATCGAATGTTTCATGACAGTGTAAGAGACCTAAAAAATGTTGTATAAAAATTACAAATACATTTTTATAATAAATACTCCGGTCTTTGTGAAGTTTGTTTATTTATATTTTAAATTATAGAAAGTGCCTTTTTACTAACAATTTTAATACAACAAATAGAAGATTGAAAATAATTTTGTTTTTTTTTTTTTTTTTTTTCATATAAAATACTTCTTATGATATTTAACGAGTCACGAATATGTTGGGGGGGGGGAGGATTCATCCCTATCGTTCAACTTCAGGCGAACAAATTTAGAAACGCAAGTACGGCGAAAAATCGAATGAGTTTTTGCCCGTTCAGAATTTCATCACTAGATCCGTCTCTGATTCACGATCGAGTACATTACAGTGCGTGCATCACGTCATTCTCTCGGTGCTCTCCCCTAGTCACTGCTCACACCAGAACTAATACAATAATTATTACACAATACTTACGGCGGCATGCATTAGAGCATGCAGTGCATACTGCTGCTGCAGTTCTACGGATCGATTTTTTTTTTTTCCATGATTTTTTATGCAAAAACGTGAAACACAGTGTTCATTTAAACTGCAGGCAATTATTATTATATACTATTAATCGTGTAAAACGTTCGTACCAGCTCGAAAATCGTTCGTTATGGTCATCGAATCTGTTGATTTCGGTCTCTGACTTTAGATCAGTGGTTCCCAACGTGAGCGCTACCACCCCTCTGTGGGCGTTTTTAATATTAAGGGGGGGGGGCGTTTTACTGAACGAGGCGCTAAAGAGGGCGATGTAACTTATATTCCATTTTAGATATTCATAACTGCCAAAAAAAAAAAAAAAAAGTTCATCAGTTTTTACTGACGATGACGGTACAAGATGACATTTTAGGTAAACATTATTTAATTGTGTTAAATATATGTTTCTTTTTTATAAAAAAATTAAACAAGACTTGTCTGCTTTTCGAAAGTTTATTAAGTAATTTATGACCATGATAACGAAAAAGAAAAATAAGATATTTTAGATTATTATCATACGTGATCGTGCTTACCCGACGAGAAACGTCGTGAATTTGACGACGACTAGGGCTTTGGGACTCTTGTGGAGAAGACGAATGGAATAAAATTTGATTCAATAGAAATTTGTTTTGTAGTGGCCGGATTAGAAATTCAAATGTTTCCAACGCATTGAATGGTGAATATTTCTTATTTTATCCCCTATAAACGGGAAAAATCTTAGAAAAAAAATTATAGCAAAATGCAGCCAATAAGAAAATTTTCAAAAACCGATTAAACCGAAGTGTATAGAAAAATATTTTAGGTTTTGCATAACAGGTGGTCAATACCGATCGCTCTCAATAAGCAATTCTGGACAAGTGAGTGCGTTTTTCTTTTTATAACTCACTTAACTTAGTTTTGAACTTTTTTTTTACTTGTTTATGCCTAAACTTGTCAGTTGAAAAACGAAAAGTCAAAACCCAAAACCCAACACACTAAATCCACTGCCAATAGTAATCCTAATCAACCAGTTGACGAGTTTATAGTAATATCTACCACCGCGCGCGTAGTGGACAGTGCGGTTTATAATATTATTTGAGAGCGATAAACCGATTGGCTTTCGATAATAAACGGTCGCGGTGACAAAGATAGTTGACGGTTGCACACCGAACGCTATCGTATGTATACATGTATAACTCCTGCAAAATCGCGTTATGATGAAACGTGAACATATCGTTGAGAAGTGATATTTTAAATTATTTATCCATAACGTTGTACAGTATATGCGTTGTTGTATGCGAGTACATTATAGTCGTCACAGAATCAACACACAACAATAACCGAAACGCTCGTGCGTTGGTAATTTATTAAAAAACCTTAAATCGGGCCAGATAAATGTGGTGTACATACAATGGAGTTGTGTGTGTGTGTGTGTGTGTGTGTGTGTGTGTGTGTGTGTGTGTGTGTGTGTGTGTATGAGTCATTTTACGAAATAATCGCGTCAAAACAATTTCCAGCGTGTAAAATAAAATTGAACAAACACAATGAGAAACAACGAAAATCGCGTATATGCGCGATAGTAACGACCTATACGGTTATTAATAAATGAACACAAAAAGAAAATTCTCTTTAGGAGTGCAAAAAAAAAAAAAAAAAAAAATTGCGCGGCCGATCTACGTAAACGCCAATAATAATACTAATTTACAAATTTTACAAATTAACATTTTCGTCGGACGTGAAGGCGTTATGGCGAATACTACGAACGGCCCCGCATCACCTGCATGCACCCTGTCCGTAGTTACACCTATCTCACGGACAAATCGAATCCTCTCGAAGGGATGAAGCACGGACTGTATATATTATAGTGACTGAAAGGGGTCATTAGGGCGAAAGTGATTCGTTAACGAGCAACAACGCGATACAGCCCAAGGATAACACCCTCCATAAGCACCACGGGGGAGGCCAAATGGATGCACTTGCACCCCCCGGCTTTTCAAAAAAAAAAATTATTATTTTAAATATTTTATTTTACATAATTATCAACAAACTAACATTCATACGCATCACTACAATACTTGAATACAATTTAAACAATAAGGATTTCAAAGAACATTATTTTATTTGATTTAAACATTTTTTATCCTGAATGAAGCGAAGAAACTTATAATTTTAAACGATGTTTATTTTATTTTTACCCCTTTTCTATGAACCCTTTTTTTCTTTACAAATACTTGTTTAAAAGTTAGGATCGATAACTCTTTGAATTCGAATCTGGCTCTAGACGGTACTTTAATGAGGTCATTTTCAAAATTCGCATTTTTCAAAAGGTTGACTAGGCAAAAAACACTTGTTTTCACACAGTTTTATTTCGCTTTGGTTGCTATAGAAAATTTGACAGAAACCGATAGATTTATTTTTATTGATTATGTATTTTCAGGTTTAAACTATCTGTTGAATATAATAACCACGGTAACACAATTAATCAATAAATGTTTATTTTTTATTAATATTTATTTTTTTTTAAATGTTAGTAACCACCACACACAATTATTATTGTTTCATTGAAGAAATTTCTTTAAAATTAAACACATCCATCAGCGAAGTTTGTTCGGCTTTTTCCATCTTTGTTTCACTACTCTCAGCTCAGAGTTCATGATTCGCAGGAACGAAAAAACCGAGTATGTTAACTCGACGCTCACGCGATACTCACGATGGTTTTTAATCGAACATACCCCTCCCCCGGAGATCAACGTGCCCGTATAGCGATAACGTAGTCGGTAAAAATGTCCATATCAATAATGGCCAGGTAGAAAAATGTTGACATACCAAAATGGCCAAGTACAAAAATGGCCAAAAACATCTATATTGTATAGATAAATGCCCACGGTGTTACCAAAACCAAAACGATTTGGTTTACAAAGCTCTTGGGGTCACAAAAAAAAAAAAAAAAAACCTCAAGTCTTTAACCGCGGTATCGTCGCGTGCGTACTCTTTGGCCACGGTTAGGTTAGGATAGGTGCAGCCCACCCGTAATATATCATTATTACACAGCATATATTATTATTATTACGTACAATACAATGTGTGCCGTCGGAGCGCGGGCGGGAAAACCGCAATCAGCCGACGACCTTGGCATTCGGGGGTAACCGCCGCCTGTCGCGTTCTCCGCGTTCTCGGCGCGACAACGGATTACGTCGCCGCGGCGGCGTGTCCAATCCGGGAGAAAACGTTCGTCCGGGGAAAAACGACCGGCCGCGGCGGCGGTAGGGACCGGCGACGCGGCCGTCGTGTGGGGGACGTCCGACGGGAAACGTATAAAATCCCGTACGCGGTACACGGACGTATCACAGTGCAGTATCACGCCGTTCGGGTAGTAGTAGCAACAACGAGTTTAGAATTTCGAGAAAAAAAAAAAAAAAAAGTTATAAGACAAAAACACGGGTGTGTGTTGATAACAGACACGAGCACTCAGGCGAGCGACGTCGGCGGCACACGCGGACGGGAAAACAGACGACGCAGTACAGGACGCAGAGTCCCGGCGGCGACCAGCATCCGAACACCGTCACCGACGACATCATGAAAACGTGCCAAGTGAGTAAATAGACAAATAACGAAAAAGTAATGAAAATCTATCGGCCTCGCCGCGCGTGATAAAACAACGGATACGTTAGAAAAAATTTAAAAAACTCAAAAATGATAAAGTTAGAACGACATTGTGAAGCCGTTCGAATCACCGACACAACAGTCCTCGTGAGCCGACTTCGTGACGACCCCCTATCCGTTCTTTTATCGTCTTTGGCCGGTTTTTTCGATTCCCGC
Organism: Stegophylla sp. TES_Ste_2020; assembly: GCA_025469315.1. Taxonomy (NCBI): domain Eukaryota; kingdom Metazoa; phylum Arthropoda; class Insecta; order Hemiptera; family Aphididae; genus Stegophylla; species Stegophylla sp. TES_Ste_2020. Next base: position 2,877 of record JAIPRM010011941.1, on the reverse strand, counting down.
ACATTAGCGTGTAATCTGCACTTTTTCGGCCACACTTTTACCATGTCATATCTATGTACGTAAATACAAAAGAGTTACTCAATAAAAAAAAAAAAAAAAAAAATTAAAAAAATACAACGTCGAGTCGAAAATTCTGATACACTCAGAACCGGTGTTAGGTTGTTTAGTTATTACCGTCTAAGGCAAATTTAATTTATGTCACCCCTATTCAATTGTTAATTTTTCAGAGGGGTTCAAAAATATAAATATTTTTTTGGTTCATTCGAAATTTTCCGAGCCTTAACTAGTGCCACCCTAAGTCTATTTTGGCATTGAGCTCATATACTACACCCCAGATATACTTTTACAATTTGTAACGCAAATAATTATCGAAATTAGTCATAATAAATGATAAACTTCATCTATTTTATTTATAGAACTGTCGTTCGTACACTGAATATATTTGCTGTCAACCCTAAATCTGTAAATTTAGGAAAAGAAATTTTAGTTTAAGACAGTGTAAACAAAAAATAGCTATACACTGGGCCCTAATTATGCAAGGACATTATTGGTATTTGTCCAGGATCAGGGGCCCATGAACTTAATTTAATTATTATTTTAGTTTTAACAAATCTTTTAATATGAAAAACGTCAAAACCTATTACATATTCAAAAATATTTGTTAAAATACACATCAAATTTTTTACTATAACAAAACGCAGAACATAAAGATAAAAAATACTTGTACTAAAATAGCATGTAATTATAATTGAGCGTTATTTTTACACAAATAAAAAGCCGGACATACCTCGCACGATGGGTGTACTTCGCACGACGGGTGGTATTCTCTTGACGGGCGTATTAAATTTTAAAGAAACGATAAATCATTTCTTCAGTAAAACGATTCTGAACAAAGGAA
>JAIPRM010011940.1:0-12496 GCA_025469315.1 Stegophylla sp. TES_Ste_2020 | reverse complement strand
TTTTAATTTTTTTTTTTTTTTTTTTTTTTTTTTTTTTTAAAAAACTACCAAAATTTTTACAAAAACGACTCGGAAACCATCATTTTTTTTTTCCGAATTTTGTAAAAATTTAAACATAGATAGACAATAATATGAGAAACATTTTGGCGTAAGGAAATTTTGAAAATGTTAGACATTTTTCTACATTTCTTTTTCCCATTTAATTTTTTTTTCTTTATATATTAGTTAGAAAAAGTAAAGTTAAGTGAAATATAGACAAGAAAGCCAAACGTACTCCGTACAACGGATATTCTTCGCTCTTCGGGTCAGATACTCTTGATGAGTGTGATGGAAATGATGATTATTATTGTTCTTTATACAACTAACTTCTTTCGTTCAGAATCACGTTTTATTGAAGAAATGATTTATCGTTTCTTTACACACCCTTCGAGAGTATCCGACCCGAAGAGCGAAGTATGTCCGGCTTTCTTGTCTACACTCTATACTTTACTTTCAATTACTTGTTTACTTTTTAAAATATCGATTTGTACCAAGGGTCGAGAGAATTTAGTTTCCGGATTTATCAAAACACAATCGCGTATGTCATTCCCAGTGGCTTTGCAGTGTCGTTAGGACTCGGAACTAGAACGTCGCGCAATCCTCGTATTGTTGTGAAAAACCGTCTCGCGCGTAGGCGGCGAGGAAAACCAATATTTATTTAGGCCAAAGTTTTCGATAATTCTATGGAAACGCCATTGCTTTGAAAAGGGATTTGCGGTTAGAAGGGATGTTGTGTGATAACTGCAGCAATGGAATGCGCGACGTACGAAAAAGTTTCGACCGGCGTACAACAAATTACGCGGTTCCCGGATCCGTACAAATCGCGTACAAATTAATATTGGCTTCGAAAAGTTTAAACAATAAAAAAAAAAAAAAAAAAACTGACTGAAATTTCGTTTTTGTTTTTAAACTTTTTTTCGTAATGTGTGTAATTAGTGAGTGATAATTCTTACGCACCGCATAAATCAAAATATTTTTTTAAAACAATTCTTTATTTTCAAAAACAAAACAAAACAGAAAAAAAAAAACTATTATAAAATTCGGTTTGGTCGCATTTTTCCCAATTTGAATTTATTCCATACGTGACCGTAGAATAAATTTACACCCGGAATGGATACCCGACCAAAACCGTCCGCCATATTGAATCCGGGCACTGTTTTGATTGTAGTAGAATTCATTCCTTGGTGGCGGGGGGGGGGGGAATTATGACTCTGCACAAGAGGGAATTCAGCGATGGAGAAATAATGAGAATTTTTATTGTTATTAATTTGTTATTGAATTTACTTAAATTATACAATTTATATTTTATATTATTATTTTTGTTTTTTTATTTAATAATAATTGGTTCTCGTATTTAATATTATGAATTATTAATCAATCGATTCATATCTAATTTATAAAATAATGACAATAAACATTCGATAGTTGTTACTTATAGTTTATTTTTATGGTCAAAAAAAAAAAAAAAATAATAATAATATATCAAATCTATAATTTAAGAGGAATACAATTTTTGAAATTTGACAACGGGAGGATGAGATTTTTGAAAAATTACAAATAGGGGGAGGAAAGAACAAAAAATTTTGAAAACCGCGACCTAAAAACTTTAAACGCCTCCGGTATACGTGCAGTGCGCCACCGCGCGGATAAAAACAAATAAAACGCAACGCGCACGTTCGTCCGCAATTATTATTGTTTTGCCGCGCGTGGAAACGAAAATGAAGTATACAAAATGTATGTTATGTAACTGTTGTGATAATAAAATAACACTACTAACGTAACTATTACGTGAACCGCCGCGGCCGCCTTGGGTTAATACACTTAACGTTTACGACTCTCTAGAGTTCCTCGGTCTCCGCGTGATGGCGAGAAGATGAAAGAGAGAAAAAAAAAAAATGATAAAAAATGATAAAATCTAACAAACATAATATTTTAAAACTCGAAAGACTCGACTAGATTATTATTATTATTATTATTATTATTAAAACGACTTGAACAAAACACGACTACAACTACGAGGAGCATATAATATTATTATAATGAATATTTCAAGAAAATGTTCGTGGCGAAGCCCTTGCACTCGTGTATTATTTTACACGAGAAGTATAATAACAATAATAATAATAATAATATTATGTTTCGCGCTTGTAATGGGATTCTGGAGACGGCGGCGACGCGAAATCAGAGCAATAATATCGTGAAGAATTATTACGTCGCGCGTCGGCTGTTAACGAACCGCTAGGAAGTGGTTTTTTTTTTTTTTTTTTTGTAATTTCGAGTGGAGCAAAGAAGCTAGAGTTTTTACAAAAGATCCGTTCATAATTCATTTTGTTCTGTTATGCGGGCCACGAGTTCACACAAAGGCGTTAGGCGATGGGAAGGATGAATAATTGAGGAATGATAATTAATTAGAAATATATTGATTTGAGTGTACTAAAAGTGAATTTTATTTTACAGTTTACTTATAATACAATATTATTTAATTAGTGGAATTTTCGTTGATATTTAATCACTGCTTTTTAGTGAAATCGGGTTTTCAATAACTCCATGATGCCACTCTTAATATGTGACCAAATTGAGAATTTTAGTAATCTTATTTCCATACGCATTTTTTGAATATTTCGTCTTTGAATATGAGCAAATAATTAACAAATATAAATTTTGAGATTTGTTATTCAAAACACAGCTGTAGAATAAATTGTTCTTCTTGCAATAGCTAGTAATCCCAAATAATTATCAAAATGTTTTTCTTATAATATTTATGATATTTTGTTCTTTTTATTGCCGAATTGAAGAAATTTCTTTGGGGCCACGCAGAAAAACTTGGCGGGCCACATGACGCCCGTGGGCCGCAGGTTGAGTATGGCTGGTTTAAAATCTTGACAATTCAAAATTTTGTAATTCCGACAGTTCAAAATCCAAACTGCTCGAATTTCTGACGGTTTATATAAAAAAAAAATTCTAAATGAAAAATGTTACAAAGTGTATTGCTCGTGCGGTATAGCAGTACCTCAGTTTCAAATCGAAGCATTTTTACAATATACAATTTTGATCCCATTAAAACATAAAAATAAAATAATAATTATCTTTGTAATGGCAATATATCATTTTTAAACAGCAATTATTTCCAATACATTAAAAATTCACTGAAAAAAAAAAAAAAAAAAAAAATTCAAATTACATTTTTTCATTGCAAAATGGTAGTAATAAATCGACGGGTAGAAATATCGGAAGGCTATCGGAATTCCGGTAGATTTTCAGTAAACATTTATTCCTCTGGAAATACTTGTTCAAAAGTCTGGACCAGCAACTTTGTGAAACCGGATTTGAGTCTAGATTTGGGTGACCATACGTCCCGTTAAAAACGGGATTGTCCGTTTTTTGAGCATCATGTCCCCTTGTCCCGAAAAACTTCGAACGGGACGCTTTTTTTTTTTCAGAAAGTGGTCCTGTTTCAATCCCGCTACTTCCATATTATTTGCGTAAAAGAATAATATCATACATAAAAAAAAAAAAAAAAAAATTATTGTACAGCATGACATGTCTGTTGGGACTTGATGGATGTGATTAATTTTACAGAAATGAAAAATTATTCCTTTAATAAAACAATTCACAGCGGAGCGTCAGTTGATTCAAGAAAATTTCTCTTAGAAATTATAAAGTTCATTATTTTTTACAAAAGAAATTTATTTTTTACTTATCCAGTTTCATATTCCACTATTAACAGCTGAGAACAGCAAAAAACTATTTTTATGAGGGAAAAAAATCTTCACTAATTACAAAATTTCTTTCACCAAAATATTTTCCATATAATAGTCCATCTATAATTGAATTTACATAAAGTTTGAATTAAAAAAAAAAGTTTTAAAAGCGTTACTGTCGAATTTTGGAGAAGCTATTGAGAATTTCGAAAAATGACCTCTGTAAAGTATTATCTAGAGGCAATCTAGAGTACCATTTGGATTCAAAAAGTTGCTACTCGAAACTTTTGGATAATTATTTCTATACGAAAAAGTGTTCACAGAAAAAAAGGAAAACATTATTATTAAAACACTAGCTTCTTCTCTCTACTTAGAATCTCAAATGTACCTTATTGTTATCTTAAAGACATGCTAAAATCAAAAAATTATTCGTCCCGTTTTTTAAATTTATAAATATGGTCACCCTAGTCTAGATTTGACATTGGTCATTTTTTCGAAATTATTAATTGTTTTCTCAAAATTTGGAAAAAAACAACTAAACATTTTGGTACAAGAAAATTTTAAAAATGTATAAAAAGAATTTTGGACATATTTTCTACATTTTTTTTTTCTTTTTTCATTAAATTGTTATTCTTGTAAGTAAAGTGAAGTAAAGTAAAGTATAAAAAAAAAAAACCGGACATACTTTGCACCACATGGGTGTTCTTCGATGTTCCTTGGTGGGTATGTTGAAAATAACGATTGCTATTATGTCTTTACATTATTAACATAATTCGCTCAGAATCGTATTATTTAAGATATTATTTATCGTTTTTTTCAAAATTCAACACATCCGACCCGAAGAGCGAAGAATACCCATGGTTCTTGCTTTCTATTGTTTTATTTAATGAGTAACACGCCGGAGACGACTGAAAGACGGAAAGGCTGACACGTTCATTAGTTGTTTGGTGTGGCGGTGGCGGCGGCGGAAAAAAAGAACAACAACATAAATTGGTCCTCGGAGAAAAGTGTCGATGTGAGCAATGGTCTCTGCAAAGTGTACGCGGGACGCGCTGGTAGTGGTGATGGTGATGGCATTAAGATATGGCCGTAGGTTGAACAAAATTCCGCTTTCGGAGTGTACTGAACAGGCGTTATTATTACGAGGTGATTGATTGGTCGGGTCGGGTCGTTTTTCACTTTTCCACCGCTGTTCGGTCCCATTGGCCTTTTGTTCTCTCGTTGGAAATCATATAAAAATATTCTATACAGTAGCTATACACGAATATAAATATATATATATATATTAGTATAATTTACAATAGCGGATTTAATTATCGAAAGTTATTCAATGTAAATCCAATTGGGAAAATTATTACGTGTATATATATACAATTTTTTTTTTTTTTTTCACCATACCATCTATTATAATAAAAAACGTATATTCAAATTCAATGAAAGAACTTTTATTGAAAAATAATATTCGTTTCACTGCTGTGGGTAAAGGTAATCAACTGAAAATATATCTAAATACATATATATCTAACATAAAGATGAAAGACAATCAAAGTGAATATTATATGGATAAAGTGTCATTTATCTGGTATAAAATGTAATAATAATAATAATAAAAAAAACATTAAACTTATTACCTATTATGAATAATAAAGAAAATTAAACTAAATACATGTAAATTTCATAAATTTTTTATTTCAGTTTCTGCATTTTATAGAACGCCTAATTACTATATAGATTTTGTACTTTTCCTACTCATTTTTGGCATTCTATACAATGTCAGATTCAACATTTTTATCAGTTACGCATGCCATTATGTTCTTTTATCAGACATTTTGAATTGTGTTTAGACGTGAAATGATTAGAAATTATTTCTAACTCGGTTACTTTTTTTTTTCAAGTAAACTTTTAACTTTGTTTAGCTATAAAAAAAATATGAGTAACTTTTGACTTTTAACTTATTTTAAATTTGTTTAGAGTTAAAAATAATAACTTGCCTAGCCTTGAGAATGTATTGCGAGTCGTACCTACTCATGGATATTGAACGAAAGTAAGATTTTTATTTTTTATTTTTTTGTAAAAAATCATTAGTTGCAAACGTTCCAGGAATACAAGCTGCACGTGTACAAGAGGAATAGTCATCATTGTTCCATATTCCATATGTATTGAAAATGTTCTACCTTAAAGCGTACTCGCCCCGTTTTTTGGCTGTAATAAGCGAAAATTGGGAATTTTTTTCATTCGAAATGTTCAAGTTACATAGAAAAACAATATTTCCCATAACTCTTTTGTTTTTTGTGTCACCTTAAGGACACTCCTTGAAGACACAAAGAATTCTTGTTTTTTTTTTTTTTTTTTCAAATACCCCTTATTTTAACAGCGGAATTTCATTCCATTCATTTTTTCTGTGAATTTGTATGTATTGAAATCGAAATTCAAACGAGTAGTTTTTGAATTATTCAAATTTCGGTGTTGAGGATATAGTGCTTTGAGCATACATTACGTACCACGACGTAGGTAACTTATTATGTATTCAAGAGACTGTTTCCCTTAATGCTTAAATTTGAATTATTCAAAAACTACTCGTTCGAATTTTGATTTCAATACTGCAAAATTCACAGAAAAATAACCTGAATAAATTTTCGCAGTTAAAATAGGAGGTTGTCTTTTGAAAAAAAAAAAAAAAAATGTACCATCACAGAACACCCTTAGGGTTCCTGAAGAAAATGAGTCGTGAAAAACGTAGTTTTTTTAGTAAATTGAACATTCCAAAAAAAAAAAAATCCCAATTTTTACATTTTTACGGTCAAAGATGTGCACGCTAAAGTCAGATACTATGGGTGGGTGTATGAAATTTTAAAGTAACGATAAATAATTTCTTCAATAGTACGATTCTAAACGGTGGAAATTCATAGAATAAAGAACAATAATAGTCATAATTTTTTCCAACACACCCACCGTGACATCTCACTCCGAAGAGCGAAGAACACCCATGGTGCAAAGTATGTACAACATTCTTATATTATACTTTACTTATATATGTTTTACTTTACTTTTTTTATCTAATAAATAAAGAAGAGGAAAAAAATTGTTAGAAAAAATGTCCAAAATTATTTTTTCACTTTTTCAACATTTTCTTGCGCCAAAATATTTCTCATATTATTATCTATTTATGTATACATTTTCATAAATTTTAAATCAAAAAATGATGGTTTTCTCGTCTTTTTCGTCAAATTACAGGTAGTCCCCCCCCACAATAAATCGAGGAATTGAACAATTCGAAAAATTACCTCCTAAAAGTACAAAATCTGGAAGCAAATTTGGTTTTAAAAATTGAGGCTTCGAACAAGTCATTCCATGCGAACAAAAAATGTTTACAGAAGAAAAAAAAAATGCTCTCCGTCCAAAATCTAAAATTTTGCAGACGTTTATTATAATATTTTACTGAATAATACTTTTTACATTCAAATTTTTCGTCTAGTCGAGACTGAAATATAATAATAATATCTAGACAGGTAAGCATAGATAACTAGAATTTTATCTAGATAAAAAAGTAATGACGAATGAGCCGAAAATGATCTAGGCGAGATAAAAGAATATAATGCACTTTTATCTAGATATTATTTCCCCAAGACTGTTCGTGCAGATTTTTTTCCATACGATATGTTGTATAAATATTCAGGAAGTCGTGTATTCACAAAAGAATCGCTCGCGCGTCTCTGGATGTTTGAACTTTGATTTTCTTAAGTCAGCGCAAAGAAAACGCGACAAAAAAAAAAAAAATGCCTTTGCCGAACGTTTCTGTAGGCGTAAAAAACGCATTTTTTTATTGTGTTCGTCGAGAGTCGGCGACGTTCTGCGTGTAAAAAAAAAAAAAAAAAAAAAAAAAACACGGGATACACGAGAAAAATATTATACAAAAATATTATGTTGTTCGATAAAAGTATTGAACGTGAACACTAGCGTGGTAGACACTCTCGTGTGTACATTATAATAACACGTTACCGTCAAAGATAAAGTAAATATTATATTTAAAACAAAAAAAAACGCAGACATACTTCGCACCCAAAGATAATAAAAACAGGAATGGGACATCATATTATGCAAACGAAGGCCACTACTATATTTTGCGGTCCTGAACTGATAAGAAATTGAGGAGGCCGTTTGTTTACGTTTGGACGTAATTGTATTTAAATCGGCGAAATACCGTTTTTTAATTAATTCTTTAAATTGTTAAAAATTAATAATATTAAAATAAAATCATTTAAACGATAAATTGTTTTGTTTCTTTGCGGTACATTCAGCGCTGGTATCATCTTGTAAACAAACAGCCTAAATTTCAAAACACTCGATGACCGCTGATAAGACATTTATGTCCTATTCATGTTTTTATTGCCTACGGATGTACTTTGCTTTCTGGGTGGGATATTCTTAGTGGGCGTATTGAATTATAAAAAAAAAAAAAAAAAAACGATAAATTATTTCTTCAATAAAACGTTTCTGAGCAGAGGTTAAGTTATTATAAAATAAACACGTAACAACTATAACCTAACCATGGTAACTATAGTTGTCTTGGTTAACAACAATGGTCAAATTTTATAAAATAAAAGTAAACTAATGTAAAGTATAGACAAGAAAGCCGGACATATATTTGCACCACGGATATTCTTCGCTCTTCGGGTCAGATAATCTTGGAGTGTGTGAAGAATTTTAAAGAAACAATAAATTACTTTTTCAATAAGACGATTCTGAACGAAGGAAATTAATAATAAAAAGAACGATTATATAGTTGTCATTTTCAATGATTCAAATAATATTATTATAAATATTATTTGCCACCTAATAAAATATTAATATTCGATGGGCTCAAAAGAGGCCAACGATCAAACACGTGTGTCAACCCTTTGAAATAATGCGAATTTCGGAAAATGCCTAGTATGAAGTTACCCATCTAGAGTCCATTTGTGATTCAAAAAGTAACTCATAGAAGCTTTTGGATTAGCATTTCTACGCGCAAAAGTGTTCAAAAACAACAACAAAAAAAAAAAATTAACAATAATTAACATCACCGTAAATGAATAGTATCTTTGCTCTGCTCAGAATCTAAAATTAACACTTCTTATTGATAAATCGATCAAATTAAACATTATGCGTTATCGACTAGAAAACAGTACCGGCACCAAATATTTATTATTGTGTGGTTGAAGTATGTTATTTACACATTTTTGTTTTTATCATACAAAAAGCATTTTTCGTTTCATTGTCTTGCATTTTTCTGTATTCCTAGGAGTTTTTTTTTCTGAGCATAAAATAAACTAACAAAGATTTTTCTTTAAATGTTCAAAAACATACCTAACCGGACAATATATTTTTCATGAATTCATCCCAAATTCCGAGAACGAACTGAAATCGGTACGTACCTGTAACAAAAGAAAAGTCAAAATTAGGAAAGAAATCATCATTTATTAACAAACACGATCGTACAATTGCGATTTTTAATAATATTATATTGACTTGTTTTCTGTTTTAGCTATTATTCTAATAATATTTAATAATAATAATATCTAATATTAAATATTTATTTTAGCCTTTAATTAATTTCAGAAATATTTTGGACGCGAGAAAATTTTGTAAATGTGAAAAACATTTTTGAGAATTTTTTTATAACACTTTATTTTTGTCATAATTTTTTTTTTCTTTTCTCAGTTAATCCCTAGTGAAATACGAAAGCGACCGAGTAAAAATACAATTTGTTTTTGTTATCATAACAAACTTTATAATTTTTAAGTGAAATTTTCTTGAATAAAACTCCGCTCAGAATGGTCTTATTGCGAAAATTCTTTATCGTTTCTTTAAAATTCTATACACACACACAAGAGTATCCCACTCGAGGAACGAAATATTCTTAAGATCCTTCTTTTATTATTTTTTTTTCTATTTCGTGACTAGTATCATGGTCGTTTTTTTTTTTTTTTTTTGACAAATTTAAATAAACGGATTCTTTTGGTTCACATGTATTCGCATATTTTTATGATTATTTTATATTCGCGTGGAGTCCACTGCATTATCATTTTTATTTTTCAGCCCCAAAAAAATTTAAGCCTAGACTAGACCCCGTGTCTAGGACTTTGAAGAATGAATAATCCTAATAATGAACCAGTAGGTACGTGATATTTCCATTCCGCTTTGGTCCGTACGGGTTAGAAAGTTCTACAAATTCGAGTTGATCATCCCCGGGATATGGAATATTGATATTTGGTTTGTAGTGTGTTCGCGGGGGTTGTCGATGCAGACGGTCTTACTTGTGTCTGGTAATACTAACGCGTATAACTTCCCACACGATATTTGTCAATCACAACGGTTGAATAAATATTTAATTTTGATTTGGAATCCAAATATTTAAAATTAAAACTTTGTCCAACATCACGGAATAGTTGTTGAATTTTTTTATAAAGTTACGTAAAACTGATAAATTTAATTCAGATTTATTATTGACATTGTGAATAACATATTATTCAAATTTTAATAAAAATTCTAAACCGTCCGTGCTTTAATTCTTAAACTGTTATCAAATATACTAGAATAGATAGTTATGTGACAATGGTAAATTTAAATTCACTCCATATTTAATTCAATATTTATTTTGCGATCATTAAAAATTACATGTTTAATTTTCAATCGAAATGTTTGATAAAATTTCATTTCCCCTCCCATTTCGGAATTTTCACAACTGCGCCTGCTATTCTATTCAATACTGGGAATTCACACATCACTAGACCTGACCCGCACAGTTTTTCCCGACGTTATCCCGATCGTCCCTTTTCCCGGGGATCTCCGAACGCCACCGCCGATAATATTATATTATCATATTTTCTACAGCATCGAGTATAAGGGGTGTAAGGGTTGTATGCCGGCCGGTGACCGTTTACGGTCGTACTCCAGTAGCCGTATGCAATAATAATAATAATAATAATAATAATAATATAATGATATTATTATTAATAACGTATATAACTATGGGAAGGCGGTGGTAGAAGTAGTAGTAGTAGTAGTGTTTCGGCGGTATAATAATAGTGTATACGGTGAAAGAGGGAGCAGGGAGAGTAACAGACACTGTAAATAATAATAATAATAATAATAACAACGATAACAATAACTGTTTTACCGTATAGTTGTTACGGACACCTGCGGTGAAAATTAATAATAATATAATATGTCTCGTGGGTAGGGTTTCGATATATTTTCACGAAATTTATTTTCTTTAAGCGTTTCGTGAAATGCATGAAAAAAAAAAAAAAATTCAAAATAATTATAAAAAAAAAAAAAAAAGAAGATTGTATTATTTAGTTATACCTATTATATTATAATCTATATAATCAAGGTGACAGATCCATTGGCGCAATAACGCGGAGGTGCTAAGGCGTGTTCCTCGAGAAAGTATCATTAATATTTTAAGAGACCCAGTTCACCTAGCTAATGGAATTGTTCCAGACGAATTTGTAAAGAACATTTACTTATAGTTACGTATAGGTAATTATGTTTTATGCTTTAAATTTTAGTATAATAAAATACTTCGGTAAAAAAATTAAATTTATTAAGTTAAATAAAAGAAAATAAATAAAATTGAAAATTTTTACAGAAAAAAAGAACTGCGTTTCATGAAAATTTACATCACTTATTATTAGCGTTCTCAAATTGAAATATTTCAATGAAATTATGAAATATATTTTTTTTCACTGATATCTGCTGCAGATGATATAATTATTTTTTATTGAGAAGTGAAACTATGATGTCAAAGTCTAGTAATACATAATATGTACCAAAAAATAATTTGTTATTAAAAATAACTGAATACAGTTCTCATAAAATTAATCCAAAGATGTGAATAATATTTTGATAATCTTTACAAAAATGTTTATACCTAAAATACCTACAATCCAATTAGGTGGATATTATTGTATTTAAATAGAGACGTTAAGTATTCCTTGGATTATCTCCAGAAAAAAAAAGAAAAATGCAATAAAACGGAAATTCCATTGCAATTTGAATGTATTAAAAATGATAATTCATAAATGTAAGTCTAGTCAAAAATTAGCTGGTTTACATTTATATGATTCATTTTAGGGTGTCATAAAGCTGTCATTACCTACAGAAAATTGAAAAGCTTTAAAAGAAACATAAAATTGTTAAAAATAATTACAAAACTACCAATTCGTGTGAGAAAGAATAAAAAACCATGGCCACTATACACCAATAAGTAATAAATTCTTTGTATTTTAAATTTTCATACAATAGACATACCTATAAGATTTCTAAACACGTTCGTTGTTCCCTCTTTCTGATTATACATATATATGTGTATATATCATTTTGGGTTTTTTTTTTTGTTTTTCAAGTAAATGAAATATTTCACGAAATTTCAAAACCCTACTCATAACAATATGATATCGAGTGCGTAGCCGGTATAATTTTGGATAGTAAAAATATGATATTATTACAATATCATTTCATAGTTTAATGCAGCGGTTCCCAACCTATGGGCCGCGGCCCACTTGAGGGCCTCAAGCAACGTGGTACTGGGCCGCGGATACTAGTCAAGATTCTAAGTTAAGGATTTGAAAATTTTAATTTATGGCAGCGAAAATAATTTCTTATAATATATTAAATTGTATTATAAAAATTAAGAAGCCTGCCAAAATAAATTGAAAATTTCATCAACTTACTAGGAGTCGTTAACCGAACTGTCATGAGAACAGGCGGCA
>JAIPRM010011939.1:0-12496 GCA_025469315.1 Stegophylla sp. TES_Ste_2020 | reverse complement strand
AACTGATAAGGCGTTGTGGTTTTGAGAAATGTATTTGGGCGGCAGTCCAAAGGCCACACCGTAATTACCGACTTGTATCGTATTAAATTTAACGTTGAAAAATACGTAGGATAAGATAAGGAAATAAGAATACACTAATTAGTGTATAGAAATAAAATACTCGATTAATTTGGCCGTACTTTCTTCGACTTTTTTTCAGTCTTACCCCTGTAAAATGTTTAATTCTTTGTCCGAAAGAAATTTTATTGCACCAAATGACCAAAATGACCTCTCAAAAGTACCAACTAGATCCGATTTTGGATCTATAAAGTTACTGATCGAAACTTTTGGACCAGTGGTTCTATACGAAAAAGTGTTTACAAAGAAAAAAAAAAATAAACATCATTGTAAAAACATATGCTTCTTCACTAACGTTCTAAAAACTCAAAGTACGATAGGTATTTGTTATTCGCTTATCTTATCGTACGTATTTTTCAATGCTAAATTTAATACGATACAAGTCGGTAATTACGTTGTGGCCTTTGGACTGCCGCTCAAATACATTTCTAAGAACCACAATGCCTTATCAGTTGTCACATATTACACGGTTACCATGTATATGTATACACTATTATATTATGTATATGTATACATGTATATTGTACATGTATATGTTTACACTATTAAATAACATTATCTAACCTACTATTTTATTTTTATATTATTAACTTCCTTCCTTTTTACAATGATGTTTATTTTTCGTGCTATTAATTTGAGGGGCAGAACCTGTGTGGGAATGGGCGAATAGACAAAAATACTTTAAATAAACATCATTTTTATACTTTTCTTTTTACTTTTTTAAAATTCTTAGGAGGCACATCGCCTCCACTAGTAGATCTACATCTTAGAAATCTGTAGTTGTATAGTGTATACTTTTTAATTTTATTGTTTTATTCACTTAGTATCATATTTTGTTTCATGTTAATACATTTTTAGTATATATTTCAATAATACATTAATTGAATAAATGCATGCATATTTCGTACGTTTTAGTGCATATAATTCCGGGTCTGATATTTTTTTTTTCTTATACTATTAACTTCCTTCGTTCAGAATCGTTTTACTGAAGAAATGATTTATCGTTTCTTTAAAATTTAATACGCCCGTCAACAGAATAACACCCGTCGTGCGAAGTACACCCATCGTGCGAAGTATGTCCGGCATTTTTTATTTTTATTAGATAAAGAGATTCGCACAACTCATCAAAATGTTGTCAAATAATGAATGTCTAAACATCAATTATAATAATGCAAACAAGTCATACAAAATAAATATTAAAACCGGATATAAGACGTTACATTACCCGTTGCTACAAGCACTTGGAGGTAAGCATGAATATCATAATATTATTATGTCAAATGTAAGTGCACAAAATTTAATTTTTATATCATGTAATTATGTAATATTATAATATTTCCTAATGCGAACTGATCGCATATGGATTAATTTATTGTTTAATTTTAAAAACCGTATAAATATTTCCTTATTCAAATAATGTTTTTGTGTATTTAACGAATATTTAAAATTGTTTTTTGATCCAAAATCACAATTAATTAATTTCAAAAACAGTCAATATTTACATTTTGTTCTGTAAACTGAAATTAATGCGTCTAAAATTATTTCGATGAAACTAAAACGATATGATAAAAGATAACAAACGTTTGAAAATAAGCTGTTATCTCCCCGTTTTGTCATTTCTTTTATTGTCATCGTAATGGAAAACGTGTGATTTCAGAAAGAAGGACTCTTTACCAATATTGTACCGAGTTTGGGCATTTTGAGACATTTGAAAATTTTTTTGGATCAAAAATTGAATTAAAATTTTACACGGCATTTTGTCATGATGTATTTGGAGAACAGTAAGTTAAAAAAAAAAAAAAAAAAACGATATAATAAACAAATTATATTGCCATGGCCAAACCATTTTTGTTCTTAACGAAATTATGGAGAATAAATGATGTTTATTTATTTATTTATTTTATATATATAATATATATACATTTTTTTTTTCTGTGAACACTTATAAGTATAGAAATACTTGTCCTTGTAGAAAGTCTTGATCACAAACTTAATTTCTCAATTCTTCAATTCCTTTGGGAAGAAAAACTCTACCTACAATTTGACAAAGAAGAGTAGAAAACCAATCATTTCTTAATTGAAACTTTTTACAAATTCATACATAGGTAAAAAATAATGTGTGAAATTTTTAGGTATAAAAAAAAATGTTGAAAATGTGAATAAAAAGTTTTGGTCATTTTTCTAATTAATTTTCCCTTTTCTTTATTTATTAAAGAAAAAAAAGTTAGTATAGACAAGAAAACCGAACATACTTCGCACTACGGATATTCTTTGTCTTTCTGGTCAGATTCTCTTGGTGGGTGTATTGAAAATGACGACTATTATTGTTTTTTTCATACTATTAACTTCCTTCGTTCAAAATCGTCTTATTGAAGTAATGATTTTTATCGTTTCTTTTAAATTCTACACACACACACACTGACACACAACAAGAGTATCTGAATCAGTAAAAGGAAAACGATAAAATCGAGATTCGTGTATCATTTGCAAAATCTGGGTTCAGTAACGTTGTCTTTCGATATTTTTATGTTTTAGGTTTCCTGAAGGGCAATTGCAGAAAGGTGTTCGTAGAACAAATGTCTTATACGGTGGAAAAAGCATTGTAGTATCCCGTGTTGTTTTTGTATACGGGTCTGATGATCCGTATAGGAAATTAGGTATGATTGATAATAATCCGCCAAACACCGTGACACTTTATTTGGAAGGTAATCTACAAAATTGCATTTGGTTTGGTTATTTTCAAAATTATAATTAAACGTTTCAGTATTATTATTACTTTGTTCGGCACTTATTCATGTTGACTAAATTATTATTACCTAAATATTATATTATGTTTTATAGGTGCTAAGCATTGTTACGAAATAGAGAACTCAATAAGTACTACACATTCAACGGATGTAAGGCAAGTAATCTACGAAAAGTTAATGGAATGGTTACAGGCATTTGAAAATGATGAAAGAATCACAACAACGGATTCATTCAAAAATGATGAAAATTTGGAAGAACTTGAATATTAGGAAAATAATGAAGAAACCCAAGTGGAATACTAACTTAATAATAACATATTACGTTATAAACAATAAATGTAATAATAATTTATCATTACACTATTACACTATTATTATAATATATTAGTGACAAATATTGTTTACTTGCTAAGAAACAAAAAAAAAGACAAATTATTTTTCTATATTCTTTACCTATGCAATTTTTTTAGTTTTTTTAGTAAATTTTTCTGGAAAAATTTAAGAAATTGATTGAAAAACTTAAAAAAATTGAATAGAATAATATAAATTATATTGTTATCTTTTTGTCTTTAGCACGTAGAAAAATTGTTCACTAATATAATATTTGCACATTTTCACGCACACTAATAAATATTAATTAATAAATAATAATAAATTATGAAGGATTGTATGATGCTTTTCAATTAACTATACACACCTATTACAAATATAAATATTATCAAACATTAATATGCATTGAAAATTTATTTCCAATTTTGGAAATTCATTGATTTATTTTATGTTCCTAATGCAATAAATATACGTGCACAATATGTAACTAGCAAAATCTAAGAACCATTTTACGTACACGGGTACGTTATGTCCTTAAAGGTCCTTTATAATAGTACAATAAGGAACCAAACAAGAACGAAATCACACAAAAAATTGAAGAGAGCATTATATTAGTGTAAACAGGTTAAACCAGTGTTTCCCAAACTTTTTTTACGCAAAGCCCCTTTTAATGTTTAAAATCTCCCGCCACCCCCCCCCATGCATTAATTTTTTCCCAATTAGGTATCCTTTTTTAGTCCATATATTTTTAAAATCAAATAAAGCATCAATACGATAATTCCGGTCAGATAAAAAGTAATAAATCATATAAAATGTGCATTTATTATTAAGTATGACACCTATTTTATAAGTAGGTAATGACAAATTAAATATTACCCACATATTATTTAGTAATTCGTACATTACGTTTATGTGACTATAGAATGAAAAATATTCACATTGAAACAGTCATTGCCGACTTTAACAATCGAGCTTGTAACCTCAATGCCCCCGTTGGGTGGTTCTAACGCCCACAAGGGGGCGATATCACCCACTTTGGGATACACTGGGTCAAACGAACGTGAACGAATATTCTGAATTATTGTTGTAATTTGTAAGTTGTTGTATAATTATTAATTGACAAATATGTATTGCGATAAAAACAAAACAAAATACCTAGAAAAAAATATGATAAATAAAATTAAAATTATCTAGATAAATATAGATATTGCATAAATTCTACTTATCCAGATATGGATAAAAAAAAAAAAAAAAAAAACATCATTATCTTGATAAAAATTAAGCGAAATAATTGTATACGAAATATTAAATAGGTAATCTAAACTAAAAATGTTTGCTTAACATTACTGCAGCGGTGAAACTTGTTGATTGTAAAGACCCGTTAACTCGATGACAGTAAATGTTAATAATTAATTATGTCATGGAAGTAAATTTAATTATCAAACAATGGTGATAGTGTAATAGTGCTGTAGCACTATCACCATTTTCTATCGTCGTGTAAATGCGCATTTCAAATACATGATTTAATGTGGTTTGAAAAAAAGCGATATGTTTGAGTACATTCTTTTATTACTCGGATGGGATACTTGTGGTGGGTACGTTGAATTTTAAATGCAAATGTTGCAAAGTTACGTAAAGTAATATAATGTAAAGTAAAATAAAGTAAAACTAAGCAAATTAAAGCACAGTAAAGTAATGTATAGTAAAGTATAGTTAAGTGAAGATAAGTAAATTATAGACAAAAAAGTTGGTCCTAAGTTCCTTCTTACTAAATGTAAGAATCAGGTGAGAAATTTTGCAAAACTTTACGCTTTTTTAGGGGCAAGCCTATGGGGAGGGTTTTGGATGTTCGACACCCTCGCTCCCCGAAATCGCATCAAATTTATAAAAAACTATTGTCTTATTTTTTTTATATTCTGAGTGATGCTAAAGAGCTCGAAATGATGTTTATATTTTTAAAGAACACACTTTTTCGTATAGAAATATTTGCCTAAAAATTTTGACTAGCAGCATTTTGAATCAAAATTCGCCTCTAGATCGTACTTTTACGAGGTAATTTTTTGAAATTTTCAACAGTTTTCTCAAAATTTGGGAAAATCTTCCCATAATTTGACAAAACCGATTTTTGTAGTATGTATATTTATTTTTATTTTTTCAAATTAATACTCAAAAGGGCTATGAGATGTTACCCAAACGTCTCATTAAAACGTATTTACAAAAACGTTGTTGAAATCCCTAACTAATGTTTAGGGATTTCGGGAATTATAGTGAAACTAAAACTTAAAAAATTAAATAGATCAAAAGTTTGAAAGTCTTTCCGTTTTATTGATTCTTCATTGTCATCGTATTGTGATAGAAAATGTGTGATTTCAGAACGAACGGCTTTTTATCAAAAATGTAACGAGTTTGGGCAATTTCAGACATTTGAACATCTTTTTGGTACAACAATCGATTTAAGATTTTTTACGGAATTTTGCAACGTCGTATTTGGAAAACGGTAAGTTTAAAACAAACATCAATAAAATATATCAATTATTACAAAGCCAAAGCAGAGCCATTTTTGTTTCTAACGAAATTTTAGATTCTTAACCTAATGAAGAAGCTAGTGTTTTTACAATGGTGAATATTTTTTATTTTATTTTTATTTTTTTCTGTGAACACTTTTCGTATGGAAATACTTATCCCAAAGTATTGACCAACAACTTTTTGAAACTGGATTTATCTCTAAGTTATAATTTAAAGAAGTTATTTTTTGAGTTTTTCAATTTCTGAATTTCTTTGAAGATAAAAACTACCCGAAATTTGACAAAAAAGACTCAGAATCCATATTTTTTTGATCCTAACTTTATGAAAATTTAAATATAGAAATACAATAATAATATAAGAAACAATTTTGGAAATTCAAATAATAAATTTAAGACATTTTTTCTCCTTTTCTTTATTTTATCAGGTAGATGAAAAAAAAGGAAAGTAAAGCGGTGGTGGGTCTAGTGCTAAATTATTAAATCATTTTTAACCTAGGTAAACCCGTGAGGGTTTTGCCCCATACTCCCACCTTTACCACTTAAACAATAGAAAAAAAATTCTAAATTAATTATTATTCTCTAGACTGTCTTAGTGCTATGAATAGAAAATTCAAAATTTCAATTTTATATATAAACAAAAAAAAATTAAAGTAAAGTAAAGCGAGAAAGCCGGAAATACTTCGTATCACGAATATTCTTTGCTCCTCGGGTGAGATACTATTTGTGGGTTTGTGGAATTTCAAAGAAACGATAAATCATTTCTTCAACTTAAGAACTTTTGGACTTCATGCAGAATCTAAAAGAAATAAATTACCGTAAAAATAGTAATTATCAAGTAGCCATAATCAATAGATATAAAACGATAAAAATCATGATTCGAATTTGACTGTCAAAATCTGTGTTAAATAACTGATAACGGTGTTTTTCTACGTTTTTGTGTTTAAGATTACCCGAAGGATATTTGCAGAAAGGAGTCCGCAGAACTAATGTTTTATACGGTGGATTGAGCATTGTAGTATCCCGTGTTATTTTCGTATATGGGTCTGATGATCCGTATAGGAATTTAGGTATTATTGGTCATCATCCGGCAAACACGGCGACACACCTCTTGAAAGGTAATCTACATAACAACCACTTGGTCTGTTTATTTTCAAAACTACAATATTAATCGTTTTATTATTATTAATTCGAGAATTTAATTAGGCACTTATTATATATTTTTATGTTGAATAAATTATTATTAGATATAATATGGTTATATAGGTGCAAGGCATTGTTACGAATTAGATGACTCGGTCGGTAATACACAAGTAAGGCAAGTAATTTACGACCAATTAATGGAATGGTTACAGTTGTCTGAAAATGGTGAAAAAAAATGCAAAATAATTTATTAATCCAAAAACGACCGGAGTTCCGAAGAAACTGAAAGTGGTGGAAGTAATTTAAAACGAAACACTAACTTAATAATAATTTATGATATAAATTACAATAAAATTAAATGTAATCATAACAAATAAACCTAACCTAACATCTTGTAAATGTATTAACTAGTGACCGTGAAAATGTGCAAATATCACTATTATGATTAAAATATATATGTGAAAAACATGTCCGTTCGTCGGCAGCACCTTTTCCTTTGATCTTGCAGCCGGAAGACGTAGTTGCAGCGTGTCCTCTTTGATGTCGGAGCCCGTGGTCGATTAAGAAATAAGCTAATTGGAGGTTAATTGGGGTCATTATTCAATAAACACGTAAAAATAATTACTATGTTTATGTTACCATTGTTACCATGGTGATGAGCGTAAACGCTTTGAAATAATGTGGACTCCGAAAAATACTAAGTATAGAGTACCGTCTAGATCCGAATTTCGATTCTAAAAGTAGCTGATCCAGGCTTTTGGATAAGTGTTCACAAAATGGCTTCAAATTTAAATTTATATAATATTATTATGATAGTTTAATATATTATAATCGTTTGTTTAGGACATCTATTTACAAACAAATAAACATTGTGTGGTGCATTGCTCACAATAATTATATTTCTATAGATTAAAATAACCTTGTTTTAGCTTTTTAGTTGATATTATTTAACGCTTTTAATTTTAACACTTCTTAGTTTGTGTAGATAGTTTTTAAATTATGGATGGCATGGCATTGTCGTTATTTTTGGAAAATTATTCAAATTTTTTTCTTTGCCTTGATATTTTTTTTTAAATCGTTATATGAACATATAACTATTATATATATATAATTATAATATATATATAATATAATATATATATATATATATAAATATATATATTATGAACACTTTTAGATTCTGAGCGAAGTGAAGAAGCTAGTGTTTTTACAATGATGTTTATTCTTTTTTTATTTTTTTTTATTTTATTTATTTTTTTTTTTTTCTGTGTACAACTTTTCGTATAGAAATACTTGTCTAAAAGTTTCGATCAATAACTTTTTGAAACCCGATTCGCTTCTAGGATTGTACTTGAGAGAGATTGTTTGAATTTCTCAATTCTTCAATGTTTTTTTTTGGAAAAAACTACCCAAAATTTGACAAAAACGACTCGGAAACCATTATTTTTTTAATCAGAATTTTATGAAAATTTAAACATAGATAGAAAATCCTATAAAAAAGATTATAGCGCAAGAAAATTTTGAGAATGTGAAAAAAAATTTTGGATATTTTTTGAAATTTTTTTTTTTTCTTTTATTATTAACTTCTTTGTTCAGAATCGTTTTACTGAAGAAATGATTTATCGTTTCTTTAAAATTTAATACGCCCGTCAAGAGAATACCACCCGTCGTGCGAAGTATGTCCGGCTTTTTTAAAAACAATATTATTATTATTATTTATAGTTGAGATGCATATGAAATAGTATATTATACCAAACTAATAATTACTTATGAATAAATAAATAAATTAAATTCATAAACAATTTGTGTAATAAGCAACTGGTGTATAAACTTCGAATATTCTTAATTAAATATTATGTAAAAATACAGACAGCAGTAATGGACGCTGTTTTATAACACAGAAAATAATAAATCAGGCTATAATAATGAAAATGATGTTGTATTGTTGTCTAAACAAAATGTACACAAATCTTTAACTCTTAATAACGTTTCGAAATTATTTCAAGTATAAGAGGATATACTACTATATTTTGTAAACGATAGTCGGTCGGTTAATATTGACCAATTGGTCAGTAAATCATTATTATCACATAACATTTTATGGCATAATAATTGTACAGTAATTAAATAATAACAATTAATAAAAATAAGAAAATAAATTACATTATATTATTATAATATGATTTACATTTCAAAAAACAGGTCATGTCAGGAAATAATTACAAGCAGTTTTTAAATGCTGCGCAAAATTGATGAAACGTTATTAACAATTAAAGACACTGTTAGGTGAACTATTATTCTATTCAGTAGAAAATATAGTGTAGGAATACGGTTTTCAAAACAAAACAAATGTGGGAAACATTTATTTTTATTTTATTTTTTTAAAGCAACTAAACGTTCATCATCAAGTAAACAATGGTTTTTTCATCCAAACTAGATAGAAAAATAATAATTATATTACCTATAGTAAATTGCAGTAACAAACAAACTAATATTGCTGTGTACATTTTATATCCAGAACTTATTTAACTATTAACAAAATAATTTATTATTTTTAAACGACTCCTTCGTGTGTGTGAGTGTGTGTACGAATTTTAAGAATCAGGTGAGAAAATTTTATTTATTTATTAATTTATGGTAACGTATTCATTTTTGTTACGTGGTTATTGTTAAACAACTGAACCACTGCTCAGAATCGTTTCATTGAAGAAATTATTTATCGTATCTTGAAAATTCAATAAACTCACAGAGAACATCTCCATCCAGAAATAAAAGTATACCCATGGTGCGAAGTATGTTAGAGTGTAAATTTCTCTAAATCTAAACCGATAAACTGTAAACTATATTTAAAAATAAACTACAAAATAATTATGTTCACAATATTTTCGTTGCTACGGTATATAAATGTTGCATCAATTTTATTCTAATCAAATTAATTTTAGTCTTGCCATTTCCTAAAAAATACCATTTATTTTATAATAAAATAAAAATAGTATATTATACTTTTCATGTCATAATATGATAATAATGATTAATATAAAGTACAATCTAGAGCCGAATTTTGAAAATAAGGGTGATAAAAATTTAATGAATTCATTTTTCACCAACACTATTCTATACTCGTATTATAAATCATAGTTGTTTATCATTTAGCTCGAATGATAGAAGTCCTAGATAACTAAGTGTGGGTTTACTTCATAGCTTCAGAACATCGTGATTACTTCCGTGCAAATATCAAAAACGGTCTTGCGAATTAAAAAAAGCTATTATTTTGTACTACTTTCAATGCTTTTAGACAGCATGGGTGGGCTGCGCATTCGGCCAAACTTTTTTTTCGGGGGGGATTTTAAGAAGAAACTAAAGACTCGCGTAGTCTAAAAATACACTTGCCAATTTTCAACTAAAGGGCTTGCAAAATATTGACATTTGGTTAATTCTATTTGCAAGTGGTCATGGGGTTAAATATTTAGGTATGATCGCATCATGATGATTTAGCGTTGTGGGTTGCGCATAATATATTATTATTAGTCCATGATTTAGCATGGAAAGGAATCTCAGCTGGCAGTGATTTATACCATAGTACCTGTTGAAGAATTTAAAATTGTTGTTTTCATAACTTTTAAAATAGAACGGCCACGACACCTGTGTATCACAATATTACCCGATCATACCTAGTTTAGGGTGACCATACGTCCTTTATTTCGGCTCTGTGTCCTGTTGTCCTGACAAACTTCTCTCAGGACGCGTTTTGTCCCGTAATTTCAAGTCATTAATTCATATTAATTTGACTTACTGTTGATATAAAATTTTTGAAATGAATTTATTGAATAAAATAATGTAAGGATCTAGAAATTTTTTTGGGTAATATTAGATCAATTATAATCTTAAAATGAATTAGCAAGTTTTTTTTAGACAGTAAAGTATACAATGTGCATGAATAAAGGATTTGAAGAAATTTTAAAAAGTACCAATTTAGTTTCATTATGTTATTTTATGTTTTTATGTGTTTAAATTTAATCTATAATAGGTAGTTTAAAAATTATACTTTTGTCACGATTCAAAAACATATATATTTTCTTAAATATGGTCACCCTAACCATTGGCGCAACTTGAAGAACGTTTTTGGGAGGGCTAATATGTATTATTGATTGATTTATCCTCAAAAAGGCATTATCCTTAAGTAATTCTCAAAATTTCTGGGGGGGCTATGAGTAGTTTTGAGGGGGCTTAGCCCCCTCAAGCCCCCCTCTAATTGCGCCTATGACCCTAACCTAGTTATTCAGTCATGGTATAAACCATACACGTATTTTGGTGTACGACGATGTTGTCGTCAACGTAACGAACTCTTTGTTTTGATGTTTTAGGTAACCAATCGGTACATTCTGCGCTGTAATGAATTTTACCGCGATTTTCTGTTGCTACGTCTTGTTGCCGTACTTCGCATCAATCGTGAGTATAATATTATGTTTTTATACTGTCGGTCAATCACCAATAATAATTAACTTTATTGTTTATCCTGTTTAAAGGTGTCTCCACCGCAAGTGTCGATCACTTGTTCTGCCGGTAAGAAGTCCATTGTTAAGCAGTGAATACATTTATTTTATCTAGTAGTTACTTGAAATGTGAGCAATGAAAACGTACAGTGTCCTATAATACGCATTACACACACACACACACACACACACATATACATGTATGTATGTATAAATCCAAACATAATTATTCGTACTACCGTGGGTACTTTTTTCTCTGCTCCTTGATTTACGGATAAATCATTTCTTCAATAATACGATTCTGCGCGAAGTATTTTAATCACATAAAGAACAATATAATAGTCGTTGTCAGGAGTATCTGACTCAATCCGGGAACAACACCCATGGTGCCATTCTTGTCTGTACTCAACCTGTCTTGGATTTTTTTTTTCACTTATACTAAGTTTTAAGAAAACAATTGAGAATTTCGAAATATGGTCTGTCTTGGGTACAAATGTAGAGCAGGTGTCTTCAACCCGTGGCCAATGGGTAGCATGTTACGTTCGCAGCTATTTCGAATGCCCCCCCTCCCATAATTTTTTTTATAAATATGTTTTTTTTCTATTTTCAAAAAAAAAAAAAAAAATAAGGTTTTATAGAAATTTTTTTATATAATTAACATAATACAGTTTTTAAGACTGAAATAAACTTTACACAATGCATCAATTATTGTACACAAAGACGGATTTACACTATTGCCGCCCCTAGGCAACTGTTTTTTTAACGCTCGAAAAACATTTTCTACCGTTCATGTGTAAGAAGTGAATTTCGAAGCGACTTTTTTTTTTTTTATCGCTAATAATCAATTTTTAAGTTCAATAATCGTTCTATTTGTGAAAATAAGATACCAATACCAGTGTCAAAAACAAAAATGTTTTATAAAATTGAATAAAAAAAAGCCGGACATACTTCGCACGACGGGTGGTATTCTCATGACGGGCGTATTAAATTTTAAAGAAACGATAAATCATTTCTTCCGTAAAACGATTCTGAACGAAGGAAGTTAATAATAAAAAAAAAAAATTTCAAAAAATGTCCAAAATTTTTTTTTACATTTTCAAAATTTTCTTGCGCCAAAATCTTTTTTATAGGATTTTTTATCTAT
>JAIPRM010011938.1:0-12496 GCA_025469315.1 Stegophylla sp. TES_Ste_2020 | reverse complement strand
CTTCAAAATAAAAAAAATCAGTAAGATATTTATGCTATGGTGTAGTGTGAACCTATATTTACAGTATAAGGTTCTTAGTTTAAACTTTAAAATACAAATATACTATTTTTTTTTTTTTTTTTTGTAACACACCTAACAGTAATACGTGACACACTAAGGTGTCGCGACACACCGGTTGAGAACCACTGGTCTAGTAATGACATACAATTGTATTCGTGTATGTCTAACTACCATAATATGTTTCTAAATAAATCTCAAACATATTAAGCAATTTTATTGGAATTTAAATGAAACTATTTAAAAAATATTAAATTTAAATTACAAATATTATTGTCTCCATAATTAACTGATGCCGAGAATCGTTTTATTGAAGAAATCATTTTTATTTTTATTTTTAATTAACACATCCACCAAGAGTATTCCACCAGAGGAGCGATGAAATGAGCTCACGGTGCGAAATACGTCCTGGTTTTTATTTTTTTTTATTTTTTTCATTTTATCCAAGTATTTGCACGAATTGGAAAACGCTCGCCGCTGTCGTCGTCTTCGATTTATCTTTTTGATACGGCGGCGTAGGATCAAAAGGATACAAATTGGAAACAAAACTTCGGTCCCGTCATCGGTGCTGTTCTACTGCCGTCTTCGCGCGCGTTTATGACATTCGCTTTTCCGATACGTCACATCGATTCGCATATTATTATAACAGCGCAGAACTCGAAGGCTCGCGAAAATAATTTATACAGCTGCAGCAGCAGCTAGCTATGCCGCCGCTGTAATTATTTATGGTGAATAATATCGTTCGAACCGCCGCCGCCTGAACCGCGGTTAATCTCGTTTTACATGAATACATAACGTGCGCGTATGATAATATATTATATGCGCGTTGAAGAACAAATAATGTGCTCGAACCGCGTGCGCGTATACACACACACACATATATTTATATATTATGTAAGTATAAGTACCTCGCACCGCGTGCATTATTCGCCATGAATGTATTATGTAACACGGCAGCCGTGTCGTGCGCATAAACAATTCATTTATACGCTCTGTGCAGGCAGTCAGATGATAATAGGGCGGGACCATTTTCCTCCACTGTCCATTCTCCTCCGCAAAAAAAAAAAAAATTTAAGTCCTTTTTCCTCCACAAATAAAATACCATTGTCCGCCAGTTTCCATATTCCTCCAAATATTATTTTTCTACGGATATATTATTATATAATTAGACAAACATTTTAAATAACTGAGTATGATATTATACTTTCATGGACGTAACGATGATGGGACAGCCCCACCGCCACCTGTATTCTCCCTGCTTCGAACGAGATATATCTATATATTGTAAAATCAGAAGTATTTTCAAACACAAAAAAAGTTCAAAGATTATATGGAAAATAAACGCCGAGAAGCTAACGATGAGGCAATGATTCAATTGGAAAAAAGAGAAATTATTAGGTAAGTATTAAAATTCAAACTGATCTATATATATAAATATTATAAAAATTGCATTTGCTTCTTTTGTTTTTGAGTTTGCATTTTTTGATAATATGTCAAATAATTACAAAAATATTTAGTATTTCATTTTTATATACCTTTCCATATTAACGACTTATTATTTATAAACCATTTAATTTCTTCATACATTTTTAAAATTTATATAATTCTACAATTAGATATATTCTATGTATATTGACGATATATTATTATTTACAAAACTCTTCATTTTTCATTTTAATTTTTTGTATAAGTACCTTCCTATAATTTTTTTAATTCCTTTTATTTACTATACATTTATATAGTCACAATAGAATAAAAATAAAAACATAATAATTATAAATTAATAACATATTGATTTGTATTTATAAACTATTTACCTTTATTCTTTCTTTTACATCACATTCACATGATATTAAAATAAATTTATTATATAGTATATACGTCTCAGTGTTTTGAAAAATCAATGATTTGAAAATTTGTTAAAATACAGTAAGTTATGTTGTCAGTGGAGGAAAACGGGATACACCTTTTTTTGGAGAAAATGGGAAGTGGAGGAAAATGAAATTTGAATATTGGAAGAATATGAGTACGGCCTTTTTTTGGAGGAAAAAGAGTATGGAAGAAAATGGAATCTGATTTTTGGAGGAAAAGGGATACAGCCAGGTTAAAGGGTGTGTGTGTGTGTACATGGGCGTCCATAAGAGAGGGCAGGGGAGGGACATGTTCCTCCCCTGGCTTTTCCAAACTTTATAAAATAATATTAAATAATTTATATTGTAAACAGGAATCAAAAAAGTAACAGCTGTGTGACAATAATTGTGATAATATTATTTACTTATTAGTCATTTCTAAATTTTTATTTTTCTTTAGTCAATACTCAAATAACGGTCAGTGTCCAACATTCAGTCTGGTTTGGTATTTTCGTCTTATGACAACAGATTAAATTTAATTATTTTTACATGTTGATTGCATAAATGCGGTAAACGGCTCATTTTCAAAATCATGTGACAGGACTATAGCATTAATATAGTAAATTATGTAATTTTTATTTTGATAGCTATCTATTATTATGAAATACTAATCAAATTATAAAGAAGTGTAGTATGCCATATAAAAATAAATTGTGAGAATTTTAAATTTGTGTTTTGAAATTTCGACTTCGCGATTCTAAATCTTCAACTTGACGATTCAAAATGTTCAGTTTGTGAAAAGATAAATCTTATTATTTATAAAGTCATCATACGGATAATACCATTATTCGACAAACAAACAAAACATTTAGATTTAATGATTTAAATATTTATTATAAGGTTAAAATTTTTGGTTTTTAGTGGAAATTTCGAGTTATGATATTAATATTATATAGTGAAAAGTCTAATTTACAAATAGTGATGTCAAAATGGTGAATTGAAAAGTCAAAATTTCAAATTTATATTTCGAAAATGTCAGAAATATTTATTTTTACGTGACACCTTTTGAATATTAGTATCGAAAATATAAATGAATAACTTAGTTAAAATAATAGATATTCTATTTAAAATAAGCAAATTACATCCATTAAATGTTGTACAAATGACTTGAATAGTTTATTCGAGATTCAAAAAACTTATAAGTAACAAAATTGAAAACCTGATTGAAGAAAAAAAAAACTTAGTATGATTTTTGGCATATTTCAGACAAAACTTACATAAAAAAATTATAATATTTCTTGTTTATTGAGTTATTTTTATTTATTAAAAAGTGTATTTTAATTATTAATCCATCTACAACTTATACCATTGAAAGGTAATTTATTGCACTAAAAGAAAGTTCAAAATGTGGATGAGGTCAACAATGTCTACTCACGGGTTTGCATACAAATAAAATTCTTTCAATATGCAAATGGTATTATCAAAAACATTGACTAAAAATAAGATATATTAAGAAAAATATATTATATGTACAATAAATTGGCTTTTTCTTACATCGTGTAGTTAAAAAAAAAATATTCCATTCCCTGGATTTCGATAGATGGACGCCCTTGTGTGTGTACATCGGTATATCGGAAAAAAGGTTTTCACGATTTGTGGTTTGGAAGCTGTAAAAATTGTTCAAATTTCGGTTCGTATGAAACAAAAAAACTTTTAACGTCTGAATGTCTTGTGCTAAAAATCAAAACCAGACGGTACCGTCGCAAACCACGCGTGTATCGTTGATCGTTGATAAAATTGAATACTGGTGGTGTCTAAAAATCTAGTAAATTCCAGAACTTTCAAAGTTCTGTACTTACCTCAAAATTGGTCAAATGTCTTTGAAAATGTTATTAGTTATGTGTACGAGATTATTTTTAGTAGATGGTAAAAATTTCCACCTCTTAGCTTCATTATTTTTGAAGTTATATTAAAAAATCTAAAATCGAATTTATGAAAATTTCGGTTATGGCGTTTTTTTTTTTTTTTTTTGTGTCCCGACAATTGAGCGCAGAGTCAATAGAACGCAGCGATAATTTGGACGTAATTTGGCACACGCTTATCTACACTTATTTCAGTTCTTATTTCTTATCTATTCTTAACAGAGTAATTTCTTCATATCACTTTTCCAAACCATCATAATCACTCGATTACAGTAATTTGAATTGAAAATAAGCCAATTTTTTTTATAATTTGTTGAAAATATTTTTATGATTTTATCAAAAATCATATTTTCAAATGAATTACCAATGTGTAATCCAAAAATCATAAATATCACTGAAAAATCGTAATATATACCACTAAAAATCAAAATTTTTAAAATTATGCCATGTATAATTATATAATTATATTCAAAACGATATACAACAAAATTTTTGTTTATTTACTAGATATATTTAACTATCACACAGAAAATGTATGCAAATACATATATATCCGAGTCCTATATATCAGTTTTGTACTTTCAATTCTGTGTTACCTTTTTGAAAAATTTATTTATTCGGTCTATTCAATCTCTTTACTCAATGACTCAGAAATTACGTCCTTTTTCTCAAAAACACAAAAATAAAAAATGAAGGGTGCTTTTATTAAGTATATCTTTTAATTATTTTGAGCGACGACACTGTAAAATATTGGGAACCACTGTCGTTTGGGGTTAGAGGGGGAAGGAAGAAAGTCGTCGTCTCGCACGTGCATGATGCAGGTAATACTTTCAACCCTCTCTACCACCACCCCCCCCACTTTAAACCACACAATGAATATTATGATAATATAATGAAGCGACTGGTTTAATTGCGTGTCCGCCGCTCGCGCACGGTCTTAGTCGGCAGAGGCGCCGGAGGGGAGGGTCGACGGTAGAGGCGGCAACGACGCGATGGGGTGCCTGCGCGAAAGACGCAGCGATGACGAAGCTCGGAGAGAAGAGCTAAGAAGTTTTCACGGCTGATGGAAATATCACAATATATCCGTCGTCGACGCGTACTAAAACGCGCGCATACCCATCATGTTATTATTACACTATACCGTACGCCGCCGCGTATGCATACACTTACACGCGAAAACATAACTGCTTTGCAGCAGCAGATTTACAGATTTAAAGCTAACCCTCTCAATTATGCAAATGGTTTCGCCCGTTTAAAAGCGCGACGGGGGTGGTGGTGGTGGTGGGGGGGGGAGAGGCAGCCTTTGAATATCGCGTATAGTGTGCGTTAGATTAAAGTTTCACGGCGGCCGAGTACGAGGGAAACGCCGACGACGCCGCCACTGAGAAACGTTAAATTTCTAATTATTATGCGGGCGGTGTTATTATGTTATTATCGTACAACATGGCGTCGTCGACGGAGAGGGGAAGAGAAAATCGCGTATATTCATGTGCGTCGGCGTTCGTACAATAAACACGTACGCGGGGCGACGTCTGTGTGTCGCATAATATAGTCGTCGTCTCTAGACAATATAATATAGTAACGCGCAATGTACCAAATTGCGTGTGCATTATAGTCATCAGCGAATTTTTTTTTTGAGATTCTGAACGAAGTGTTTTTACAATGATATTAATTAATTTATTTTTTTTCTGTGTACGACTTTTCGCATGGAAATACTTGTCCAAAAGTTTCGATCAGTAACTTTTTGAAATCGGATTTGCCTCTAGATTGTACTGTAAAGAGGTCATTTTTTGAATTTCTCAATTTTTCAATTTTTTTTTTTTTTGGAAAAAACTACCCAAAATTTGACAAAAAAGACTCGGAAACCATTATTTTTTGATCCGAACTACATGAAAATGAAAACATTGATAGAAAATCATATAAGAAAGATTTTGGCGCAAGAAAATTTTGAAAATGTGAAAAAAATTTTTTGACATTTTTCTAACATTTTTTTTTCTCATTTATTTTTTATATTATTAACTTCCCTCGTTCAAAATCGTTTTATTGAAGAAATTATTTATCGTTTCTTTAAAATTCAATACACCCGTCAAGAAAATCCCACCCATCGTGCAAAGTATGTCCGGGGGTTTTTTTTTTAATGAATTTTCTTAAAATTGTACGGTGAAAAGTCAATGTTCGCCTCGTTCCTTGTGAAAATTAATTACTTCCGTTTCTCGTTCCTCTAACTTAAATCTTCCCAAACTGTGGGTTGCGACCCAAAAGTGGGTCACGATTAAATTTTTGGTGGGTCGCGTTGCAAATTTTAGATTCAGACTGGAGTGAAGAAGCTAGTTTTTTCCAATTATGTTTATTTTATTTATTTTTTTTTGAACACTTTTTCATATAGAAATATTTTCCAAAAGTTTCAACCGTCAACTTTTTTAATCAGAATTTGCCTCTAGATGGCATTTTAGGGTGGTCAAATTATTCAAAATTCTCAATACTTTAGCAAAATTTAAGAAAAGCTATCCTAAATTTGACAAAAAAGCAACTAAAACTTTACGGAAATGTAAATATTATGGATATTTGAAAAATATTTTTGTAAAAGAATTTTTTTTTTGAGCGAAAAATCCTTATGGTGCGAAGTATGTTCAACTTTTTTTACATACAATTTTTTTTTTTTTTTTTTGTAATGGTCATTTACAGGAAGACCTATATAATTAAAAATATTAATTGCATGTTTTTTGTAATAATTTAATGAATAATTACTGTTGTTTATAATTATAAAAATTATTCGATAATAATTTTAATGCAAAATACTTTTTTTTTATTATCATTATTCGATATGTATAAAACAACAGGACATTTGATTATTGTTGTGGGGAGCTAAAATTTAAAAAATGACCAAAATGGGTCGTACCATAAAAATTTTGGGAACCTCTGCTCTAACTAAAACGCGAAATTACTTCTTATATGTTATTCCATGTTTAGAAAATGAACGAGTTCTCTAGTCTATTTGCTTGTAATCCCATAAGTTAAGTTTTAAATAAGAAATAATTATTATCTAGTTACAAAAAAATTATTTCACATAGTTGCAATTTTCATACAATTAATAAATAATTATTATTTTATCAATTATTTTTACTGAATGTTTTCTTTATGTAAATGAAAAAAAAAAAGGAAGAAAAATGTCAGTTTCTTTTTTTTCTGAATGTATTTCGTTCTGTTTTTTACAATATAGAATTTGTTCAACGTGCTGTTTTTTTTTTAAAAATAACCCATTCCAGGAATCCATTCCTTAAGGAACTCGTTCTTCACAAACACTGTAAAAAGTCGACGTAATGATTTTTTTATGTCGTTAAATTTTCACATTAAGGAACACGAGCATTCGTGCAATATGCGATTTAACACACGAATGAGAGCAGTATTTCCCATCCTTTTTTAACTCGACACCAATTTTGACTCCCAAAAATGTCACACCCCAGAAGGGGCATAATATTTTTAATAATTTAAATATTCTTTGCTTATGATTATAAATAACCAAATAAATTTTGAAAATACAGATAAAAATCGATTAAAAATATGACTTCTTTATTAATTTGAAAATAATTGATTAAAGAATAATAATAAAAATAAAAAAATTTACTTAATGTATTAAATTAAGTGGTTTTGAAAGTTGGTTCCTTGTCTTCTATGAAAACTTTTTCTCTTTTTTTTTTTTTTTCCTAAAGTTTACCATTTACATACAATTGATCCCTAAATGCATTGCTGTCGAACTAGCGAAAAAAAAAAATTTTTAATTTTTTTGGTTATGTAAATTTATAATATTAAAAAATGCTATGATAACTAAATAATTGATTAAGGCTAAAGTATCAACATTAAAATAAATGACTCTCAAATACACTTTGTTAGAAGTTAATTGAATTGAATAATACATAAAAGTTTTTTATTTTGCAATTAAATAATGACATATAAACATAGACATGCTTTTATCCAAACAAATACTATTTATTTTTCGAATTTTTTCGATACGAATTATGTTACATTTTTCTTGTGTCAAAAATAAATAAAAATAAAAATATATTTTCTCCTGTACAATTGTTTACGTCGATTGGCCCTTTTTTTTATCAGCATTTCAATTGTCAAAATAAATACATTGCTTGCATTATCTTATTCTTAATAATTAACATAATGTATTTATACAATGAAATAAATTCTTAAATCATAGTGCTAATGCATAATATGATGATTAGCGTAATGCTAAACAATTAATCAACAAAATTAAATAATGATTATTCCAAATAAAAATTCACTTAAATTTTAAAGCCTCGGGTCCGCCCCAGACGTCTGAAGTAATTATTTACCCCATGTGCCGTACGGTTAGGTTGGGGTTAAATCGAGCTTCCATTAAAATTTAAATGTATAATTGTATTATTCTAATCATCGGAATTAAGATTCTTAATGGAGGGGAGTTCAACACTTATACGTAGGTTTATTGTACGGTTACAATAAATGATAATTATATTGTTGTGGCCATTAGGCAGTTTTTAATAATAAATAATATATTATTTCCGTTACAAATCTGTCCAAGTGCATCAGGCCAAAATAGTTTAGTCCATAATGATATGGAAAAAATCAGACTATTGAAAAAATCTAGTCAAGAAATGTTAGCCTAGAATCATAGGCGCAAATAGAATGAAAAATTTAGGGCGCCTAATATTTTTTTATTCATTTTGATAAGTTTAGTCGTATAAAATATTTTCTGAAGTATTTAATATGTATGATATACTTATTTTACCT
The DNA here is from genome assembly GCA_025469315.1 of Stegophylla sp. TES_Ste_2020. Taxonomy (NCBI): domain Eukaryota; kingdom Metazoa; phylum Arthropoda; class Insecta; order Hemiptera; family Aphididae; genus Stegophylla; species Stegophylla sp. TES_Ste_2020. The sequence goes on along the minus strand of JAIPRM010011938.1, from coordinate 3,888 downwards.
ATTCAAGGATCAAGGGTTATATCAATAAAACATTGTAATACAATTTGTATTCCAACATAGGTTAGTAAAACATAGGAAAATATTGTGTTTATTAGTAATTTTACAATTAATAATTGATTCGTGTAGCATTATTTACAATGTCACTCAATATCATAAAGTAATCGTCATTGTTACACCATAAATATTTTTATATATACTTATTCAAATATCATAAATTTGGGGAGAGAGGGCTAAAAATACTTTAGGGGGTGCTAAGCCCCCCTAGCCCCCCATCTATTTGCGCTAATTCCTAGAATTTACTTAAACTCAATCAGAACGATTACAAAAGAAATCTGTTTTGATTTTTATAGGGATAGGTCGAAAACTATTGAGATAATTGATATTTTGTTTCTTGAAATCGATTTTTTTTTTTTTTTATATATATACTGTACTATTTGGACTTCAATGAATTCTTTTTTGATATTGATCGGCCAATTTGTAAACAGTGTAAACTATTCTTATATTTTCTTATAGACAAAATAATGTTATACCTGAGTATATATTATAGAGTGTCCAAATGCGCTTTGAAAATATCATAAAGTATTCAGACGTTTGAATAATGTGTTAAACATGACTTTGTAAATATAAAATTATTACTCTAAATTCCAGTCTTTGAATGACAAAAAAAAAAAAATAATAATAATAATAATCAAACAAACTTAACAAAAATTTTAATTTAGATTATCTTTATAAATCTGATATTGTTAAACTAATGATGTTGGTAGTATTTTGAAAATAGAATTGAGGATATATTGTATTTGACATAACTGAAATAAGTAAATATACATTTTATAGATCTTGATTAAGATATAGCTTTATGTATAGGGAAAAAATGTTTAAAACCAAAAATACAAGGTTCTTAAGACTTTTTCTTAATTAAAAACGTATAAGCGAGTTTAAAATACTTGAAAAACTGATAGAACCAGACGGTTAAGGTGACGAATATCGCACAATACGAACGTAATTAAACTCCATCGGACCCTGAAAAGAGTTATTGTTTTGTTATCAAAACTAAACGGAAACGGCTCGATTGCATTGTGCGCGCAATTTATTATTGCCGGTGTATTATACGCGGGGGGGGGGGAATGGAAAAGATAATTATGATAATATACGTTATTATAATATAATTCACGCATTACAACACACACTCGGTCGTTATGAAAAGTTCCCGTTTCTTTCCCGCACACTCTTATCGCATCACGAATAATTCACCTGTACGCCACAACCGAGTCTTTCTGGTCGGCCACCCATGGCTGTCGTGGCGTTTTATTATTATCGCGACTCGTGTTGGAAACGAAAAAAACAAAAAAAAAATAATATAAAAAAAAAAAAGAATACCTTCTCAAGGCCGACACGAACATCCCTACCGCGTGTATATATTCATAATATTGTTTAATAATAATATACTGGAGTACGATTTTTGTGCGGAAAACACTGGCAAGGACGAAGGTCTTATTTTTTATTTTTATTATTTTTTTTTTTTATCGTTCCGACCTAACCGGTTCCCTCCGCGGTGGTTTGGGCGCTTTTGACCCTAACCATATAGCCCGTTTGGGTACATTTTTTAAACTCGTTTCGACGTGACGATTATTACATGCAGTAGTCGGTTCTCAGAGATCACTAAACGATCGGTTTCTGTTGCAATAGTAGTAATTAATAGTTGCCGATAACGATCGTCGTTAATTATAAATTATGTATATGAAACCGCATTTTTTTTTTTCATATACGAGACGAAAATTTTGATATTTAGTCGGCTTTTCCGCACTCCCGACTGTAACGTCTTTGTTTTATTACGTTGTACCGCGTTCAAGTTAAGTTCAGAGTTTAAGCACGTTTATTATACCTGCGTTCGAGTCAGTGGCGCAACCAGGGGTGTGGACTCCTCCCTTGGACCATATTTAAGATTATTTATTATCATAAAATATACTTATAAAACTGTTATTAACTACAAAAATAATAATTTTGTAATAGTTTCTGTATTAAGATATTATAAGTATGATTAAGAATTTGCTTTCTTTTTTTATTGGTCTAAAACGAAGATAAGTCAGGTATGAATTCGATTTATGCTGCGTACAATAAAATTCACTCTATTTTATTTTGTTATTTTTGTATTTTTTAGATTCTGAACGAAGTGAAGAAGCTTATGATTTTACAATGATGTTTATTTTTATTATTTTTTTTTATTTTTTCTCTTTCTGTAAACACGTTTTCGTATAGAAATACTTGTCCGAAAGTTTCGATCAATATCTCTATCGAACCGGAATCACACCCAAATGGTACTTTAAAGAGGTCATTTTTCCAATTTCTCAATACTTTTTTCAAGCGCGGTGAAAATATGTCGAAAAATTAACAAAAAACGGCAAAATTTGCAGTAACCGTCATTTTCGTAAAATTGAAAATTTATTTTTACCATAACTTCTAGAATAATGCAGCTAGAGACTTGAAATTTTCACCAACCACTAAAAATATATACGAAAATATGTCATAAAAATTTCAAAAAGATTTGATCAATTTTGAGTTAAGTACGGCATTTTGAAAATTTCGAAAATATCTCATTTTTTGTTAGTTGTTATGCAATAAAATTTTTGATTTTTGATATTAAGACTTGAAATTTAAATATGATCCCACTGACATATGTGTCTAATTGATCTGAAAACACTTTATTTTATAGAAATACTTGTCCAAAAGTTTCAATCAGTATCTCTATAGAACCGGAATTGTACCCAAATTGTACTTTAAATAGGTCATTTTTTTCCATTTCTCAATACTTTTTCCAAAAACGGGTTAAAACTGTCGAAAAATTTTCGAAAAACGCCAAAATATGCAATTAATGAATTTCTGTAAAATTGAAAATTATTTTTTGACATAACTTCTAAAACAATGCAGCTAAGAACTTGAAACTTTCACCAACCACTAAAAATAGTTACCAAAACATTTCATAAAAATTTCAAAAAGATTTGATCATTTTTGAGTTACGTACAGCATTTTTAAAATTTCGAAAATTTCTTATTTTTTTTTAGTATTTATGTAATGAAATTTTTGATTTTTGATATTAAGAATTGAAAATTTAATATGATCTCACTGACATAAATGTCTAATTGACCTAAAGAAATCTCAAAAATCGTTAGTCAACTTTTTTTTTATACCCGTTTGAAGTTAGAATTTCGACTGAATTCGTTAGTTTTACTTAAAATTACGCACTTTAACGTACACATAAGAAAATTAGCTTAACCGATTGTTTTGAAATTTGGTGTCCAGATAGAAATTTCATTGCGAATATTTTGGTGTAATAAAATTTCTTACGGACAAAGAATCAAACATTTTACAAGGGTAAGACTGAAATAAAGTCGAAGATATTACAGACAGATATTGCGAAATATCTATATATTATAAGAATTTAATTACTGAAGGTTGATTATGTTATATTGCATCTTATGTATTTTTCGACGCTGTATACGATGGTGTGAATTAAAATCCACATGCAACAATAGTTCTCTTTCTATTTTGAAAATTCAATATTTTCGGTTATTATACTGATAAACATTTAGGCGGCGCCGCCTTAATCCGTGTGCACCTTAATCGTATCGTAGAATTTCCAATATAATTATATATAATAACGTAAACTTTAAACTACTATTATATAAACTATGCCGATAATTTTACAAAGAGTTCGTGATTCATATATATTAATAGTGACATAATATTCAGTGTTTAAAAGGTTAACATACTATATATATATGTATAACCCACTACGGTTTTAAATGCCCATGTACAGTGTACGGTATGGTTCGCACGTTTTTAGTTCGATGAACGACTCACACTATCCATTTTGTCTCGTTTTCAGTATTC
>JAIPRM010011937.1:0-12497 GCA_025469315.1 Stegophylla sp. TES_Ste_2020 | reverse complement strand
TTATCTGTTATTTACCGATTAAAATTTCCGAGAAACGAATCGCAGCCATTCGTACGTGTGCTGTAAATTGCTGCTAAAAGTGATAATCGCGTTAATACACTGAAACGATGGGACCATTATTAGGAAAATCCTTTTTCCTCCAAAAATCAGATTCCATTCCCCTCCACTTTCCATATTCCTCCGAAATTAATTTTTTTCTACTTTAAATGGAACAAACATTTCGAAAAACTGTGTATAATTCCATGGGCGTAGCGAGAGTGAGACAGGCTCCCTGTACTTCCCCCCCCCCAACCACCTGCACCTGAAATTGAATTATATATTATCTTTATACATATTATACCAAACGTTAATTTTCTTGAAATATTAAATAAGATATATAGGAACATGAAGTATATATAAATAGTTTAGTGGAGACTAAACTAACTTTTAAACAGTAAAAAGCAGTTTTATGCTATGGAACAATTTATACTTGGGCATGCGCGTTATCAATGGTAAATTTTTCCATTTAGACGTTCCTATCGTTTTGCGCTTTATTAATTTTTTTGAACGTCGAACCGACACCTACTATGTCTATATTAGAATATTATTATACCAGTCACTTTTTCAAAACGCATACTTACAAGAAAAAAGTTTTATATACTATATTTTGGAGGAAAATGGAAGCGGAGAAAAAAGAAAGTACAGGACAATAGAATTTGATTTTTGGAGTCGGTTTAAGTGACCCATCGGATTCAACAGATGTCAATGGACACCGCGTTTGAATATCTATGAACAACAACCGTACGGACGTTATGACGTTGGGTTTCTTTTTTTTTTTTTTTTTGCGAAATTAGGAAAATATTTTATCTATACAACGCGTTGCAACGGTGATCAATATATATGCACATTGTAACCGACGCCATAAATTTCTTTGACAGGTAAATATATCACGAACTACACAATACCATTATACGATTTTATCGACATTCAAAGGGTATTGCGAAATAATATTATTATTTTGTTGTTGGCAAAGTCCGTGCACTGGATCCTAATAATTACGTACGAGCGTTGCGTTGCAATTACTGCAGCACAGAGTTTCATACGGGATCAACGAGATCAAATGTCGTTTATTAATTATAACATTGTAACGCATGCAATGAAGATTATTAAAATAAATATTAATAAAATGATGCACAGCCAAGTGTTTGTATGTGTATATATATATATATATATCATTTCAACATTCATTTCTATTTTTATTTCGATTGTATGCATTATAAAATTATATTTAAATGATTATTGATAAGGTTGATTATTTTTTTGGAAAAAATTGCCCAAAATTTGACAAAAACGACTCGGAAACCATAATTTTTCGATCCGAATTTTATGTAAATTTAAACATAGGTAGAAAATAATACAAGAAAGATTTTGGCACAAGAAAATTTTGACATTTTTTTACTCATTTATTTATTATATTATTAACTTCCCCGGTTCAGAATCGTTTTATCGAAGAAACGATTTATCGTTTCTTTAAAATTCAATACACCCTTTAAGAGAATTCCGCCCGTAGTGCGAAGAACACCCGTCGTCATTTCCATTGCTTTCGTCCACCGTTGACACGAGAATTCGCCCCAATCTCGTTATTATTATTATTATTTTTATTTTTTTCTCTCTCTCTCTCATAAAACACGTGTCGCAGACGGAATTCGCCGGGCGGACGACGTTTGCACGGCGCTGACGAAAAGCGCGAAAACCGTGAACGGAGTGTGCGAGGAACGCGTGCTGACCAACGTCCTATGCTACATGTTCAACACGATTTGCGGCCTGTTCGACACGATTTCGGCGCACCGGGACCGGGACGCGCCGGCGTTATTGGTCATCGTCCACCTGTTGTGGGTGCTAAACTGCGCCGGTCGCATAACGCTCGTGTGCTTCGCCGCGTCGTCGGTCGTCGAACAGGTGTGTATACGTGGTGTGTGTGTGTGTGTGTGTGTGTGTGTGTGTGTGTGTGTGTGTGTGTCCTTTAAACAGGCGTATAAAGACTAGGACAGTCTTAAAAAAATATTTTGAAATGTGACTTCCTCGTGTAAAATTGTCATGGCATTCTATAAAATGCTTAAGACGTGGGAATTATATTTCACTGTCAAAGGGCTGCCCCACTAATACGTTTAAAAAGGCTGAAAAATTAAAAGAATTTACACAAAATAAGTGATTAAAAAGTGATCAATTATAAATCATTGAAATATTTTTTACGTGTGAATTATATAATAAAATTTAATGACTTTTAATAACTCTTTTTTTAAAATTCCACTTGCATTTATACACAACAAAAACATTGTGAAGAAAATAAGTTATATTTAATATGTTTGGGTGTGTATTTAAATTAATGTCTAAGAAACATGAAATTATACGTTTATAAGATTTTCAAAGAGAATAATTTTTCATCGGCTGAATTTTAAAAATAAATTATTTTGCCAGAGATTAATAATTCAGCTAAAAACAAAAAATTTGATTAAATTAAAGTATTTCAGATCAGCAAAGGTCACATTAGTGGTTGAGAATAAATTAATAACTTGAGAAATTTATGAACAAATTAAATTACTAATAATGTATTGTCTGGTATTTAAAAAATTTTTGATTCTTTATTATAAATAAGTAAAATAAAAAATTTTCCCTAGTGACATGCGTATGACACACAGATCGAGAAGCACTGAGCTAAGGGACTTAAGCATTCCAAAAAGCATTTTATTTAACAGATGTATTCTGTTTTAATAATATATATATATATAGTCCCATTTATGTTATTCTCGATTTTAACATTTTTATAAATGTAATTGACTTTACTTTTGTAAAACGATTTTAAAATATTAATAGTAATTATTATAATTTTATCGAAACGCAAAATATAATATAGGGCGTGATACTTATCAATGATATGACAATTGGGGCGACATAACAATACGTAACAATAGGTTGTGCGTTGTATTCGTGAAAAAATGGAAATGAAATACTCAACTCATCAGTGGGTTTCGCAATTGATCGTTTTTACGACGAATACCACGATTTCAGTTCGGAAAATGCTTATTTTATTCGTGATTAACCGACCGATTGCGAAGATGATACAAGAGCACACTTTTTGCTTATTCGTTACGCGTGTTACATATTATTAGTACAGAAATAGTTTAAAGTAAAAAAAAAAAAAAAAAAACGTTTTGTTCCTAATTTTCCATTACGATTCTTCACGCCTTTTTTCATTTCCTCAGATTCCAGGATTACATCAAGGACTAATAAATTATTGGAAAACTGTTACTTGGAGTCTAAATCAAATGTAAAAAGCGCATTCGTATACGATTTCGAACAAATGCATCTCTTCATTGTTAATATTTTAATATGAATAGCGTGCAGGAAAATAAGACTCGAGAAAAGAAACCCGGATGCAATAAAAATCCGGAAACAAATTCGGGGTACGCAGAGCAATAAAATAATAAAAATAAATATTTTACATTTTTAAAATAAAACGATGCTAATTAAATTACATTTTAAAATGTCTTTTTTTTTAAATAATTAAATATGAAAAAAAATTAAACTCGTGCACGACTTATCACGTCGACTGTGCTGTCTACAAAAGTATAATGTTGGACATTGAACCAGAGCAAAAATAATTGTAGTGTTTATCGTTTCATTTACAGCTATAGATTCCTGACAATTTTTGTAAATATATTAATATATATATATATATATATATATATTTAGAAATCTACTGATTTGAAGTAAAGATTTCAATTTTTCAGGACATAATTTCAGATTTACCGTTTCAGGACGACCGTCTGCACGACTTGGCTCAGATAGCGAAAGGAGCGTTGGGAACGAAGAGTGACTGTTGGGAGGTACATTTAACTAGCGTTATAAAAACGTAGCCAGGGATGAGCAGTATCTTAGATACAGTATTTAGTGTTTTGTATCTTAAGAGAGATTAAAAAGCCGGACATACTTCGCACGACGGGTGATATTCTCTTGACGGGCGTATTAAATTTTAAAGAAACGATAAATCATTTCTTCGGTAAAACGATTCTGAACGAAGTAAGTTAATAATATAAGAAAAAAAAATTTTTTCGAAAAATGTCCAAAATTTTTTTTCACATTTTCAAAATTTCCTCGCGCCAAAATCTTTTTTATAGGATTTTCTATCTATGTTTAAATTTTCATAAAATTCGGATCAAAAAATGTCGTTTTTGTCAAATTTTGGGTAGTTTTTTCCAAAAAAAAAAATTGAAGAATTGAGAGATTCAAAAAATGACCTCTCTAAAGTACAATCTAGAGGCAAATCCGGTTTCAAAAAGTTATTGATCGAAACTTTTGGACAAGCATTTCTATACGGAGAGTTGTACACAGAAAAAAAATAATAAACATCACTGTAAAAACACTAGCTTTTTCACTTCGCTCAGAATCTAAAAGAGTATCTTATATCTAATATTTTTTTTTTGAAATTTTTGAAATGTATCTTGTATCTTCACCTATCAACAGGTAAAAATTGATGTATCTTGTTTCTAGCAACTAGATATATTTTTTTTTTTTAGCATCTTGCCCGTCCCTGCACGTAGCACGCGAATACGGAATAACATTCGACACTATGAGTATTATAATAATACATGTATACATTCACCGTGCACAATAGCACTGGCCGATTATACACGATTAAATTATCTGGAACCAATCGGATAATCGAGATCGATCGACAAAAGATTCTTAAATATTTTATCCGTTTATCAAAATCCATTACGGTTCAATCGACAATAATCAATTAAACCCAATGTATTCCAATGCTTATATTTTCCGAGGGGGGGGGGTAGGGAAACGGAAAATATTTTTTCGTCTACAGCAGATTTCAGCTGTACAAAATTACCCATGAAAAAAACAATACAATTATTACGTCCGTTTATTTTACACCGTTCGATTGACTTAAATCAAAATTTTTATTTTACACGCCGATAGTGATAAATCACTATGGGTACCGATTGATACCATTAAATAATAATTTTCCGTACTCGTCGATTGCAACCTGTATAACCTGATTTCTCGTTAAAATAAATTAATTTCAAATTAATCGTCCATTTCGTTATTCGTTTTTGGATTCTATTAACCGTATATAATAGTCGATTGTCTACACGTTCCGGGGAACCTATAGGAGATCTGCAGCAAAAAAAAAAAAAAAAAATCACTGCATGACACTTACCATAAAGCTGTGCTTTTTTTAAGCGCTATTTATTGTCATATTTCTTTGGTGATTTTTATGTTTTTAACGAAAAATTCGTCGGGAAAAAATTGGTTGCACCCAAAATAGTTTTTGTCAAAACGTTGAACGACCACTGGTCTGCATGCTTGAACGTGCGATGAACCGCCGCATAACATGAACTATGTGCTATGTCGTTTCAGATGAAACAATTGTTGCGACGTTTGGCTCACTGCAGAGTTCAATTCGACGTTTGCGGCATGGTGACGGTGGACAAGATGCTTTTGGCGTCGGTATAAATAATACAAAATATTATTAGAAAACAAAAAAAAAAATAAAAACCCGATCGTTCGGCCCTCTATAACAGTGATTCCCAACCGGGGTGACTTAAACTAGGGTGCCGCCAAAACGTTTGAATTATAATTTTTGAGAAAATATAAATAATAGCATGGATTATATAAAACCTAGTGTGTTTTATTTTTATTTAAAATTTTTAGTAATGCTGTAATTTTCTGTCTATCGTAATTGGCGTACTGGTTTTATATACGATTGAGAATTTCGAAAAATTACCTCTTAAAAGTGTACCATCTAAAAGCAAATCGTGATTCAAAAAGTTGCTGGTCGAATCTTTTGGACAAGTATTTCTATACGAAAACGTGTACACATAAAAAAAAAAAAAAATAATAATATTAATAAATAATTGTAAAAATACTAGCTTCTTCGCTTCACTCAGAATTTAAAATGTATTAATTTCTTTAATAAAATATAATATAATACATGTAAGAAGGATATACTATTTTGTCACTTTTGGTTATACTTAGCTGATGGAAAAACAAATTTACAAATTATAAGTACACGTTTAGGGTGTCTCAGAATTTTTTAAAAATTTATTGGGTGCCGCGACTCAAAAAAGGTTGGGAACCTCTGCTCTATAAGGGAATTAATATTTTTTCACAGAATACATTTTTTTTTCTTTTTTCCAGGCCGTAATCAGTGTCATTTCGTACTTGGTAATAGTCTTGCAATACAACTACAGTTGAGCGAGACCAAAGTCGATTGGTTATAGTATTATTGTACATATTATACACGAAATCATTGTATTATTATTGCTTTAAACTGTAGTATGCAAATTATCATTGTCGCATTGTCATTAGGAAACGGAAGTTTATGTTCTAAATAAAATTGAGAGAATTCAGTAAAAAAAAAAAAAAAAATGGTGCATTTATCGAACACTTTGCAATTCAAAACCAATAAAATGCATTTACATTTTTGTGAAAAAGGTAAAACTTAAATTAAAATTTGAATCGAATTTCGGCGATGAGCACAGATTAGTGTTCTTAACTCCATTTAAATGTCTTTGATCTGATGTCTGTAATTTTGAACCAGGAAAAAAATTCATACTTACAGTTTATATTATAAACAAAAGATGAAAAAAATAGTTATTTGAATGCAACAAACCAATAAATGACATTTTGTTGATTGGACATCGTCAATAAAAGACTCTTGTTTAAAAATACATTTCTTGAAACGATTTGATCAACAATTAGATCATTGAAACTTTTGAAATTTCCGTAAAAAGTTTAATCAAGAAATGAAATTTCAGACGAAAGAAAATTTTAATTACCTAATGTATTTTTTGAAATATATTCTTCCAAGTGTGATCGTTTCTAGAACTCAGTTATAGATAACTATTTTTAATTCATGAAATATTTTTTTGCACTGCGAAGTATTGTATAACAAAATCCCGTTAGTCACCGCACAAATTTTTTTTATTAAATTTGATGTTCGATATGAATTACAAATATTTTATTTTAATCGGTGATACGAGTGAATTGTTAACCTTGCGCTGCAATCTAGTAGCAAACCGAAAATCAAGCAAACCAAGACCACAAAGAAGCGGTTCTGGAATCCAAAATCTTTGAAATATATGGAGACGAAACCAAATTGCGTTACATTTTCAAATAACCGGAATCCGAACCCTTATATCATCAGACTTTACAAAAAATATTTTGAAATTATTTTCAAAAACCGGTTTTAGAACCCAAAATCCGTTAAAAAATCGAAAACCGAAATCATTAAAAAAATAAAATGAAAATTGAGAAAACTAGAACCAATGAAAACAAAAGGTAACAGTCTCTGATTAAGTTAGGTTAGGTTACCAAACAGCGACCGCAGCAACACGTGGCTACAGTACCCTTACAGTATTTTATTATAATAATATCATAATAGGGGTAGGTAATTAGTGATAATATTCAAACGACATCCATTATTATTAATACGCGTCTTGTTCTTTCACGAATCGCATTTTTTTTTTTTTTTTTTTTTTAGTCGCAAGTCAAACACGCGTTTGTTACGGTCTTCCCCCCCCACTATAAAATTCAAAAACAGAGAATAATGCGATAACACGCGCGCGAGCCGCTGTGAATAGAGCGTTAATTATTATTCATCGTGTCATTAGCCTCCTCCAGCAGAACTCCGTTGGTCCCCCCCCCGCACTCGCAACAATACGGATTCCTTTGAAATCATGAACACGCACGCGCACAACATTCAACAGTTGTCGTCACGGAAGATGTTCCAAAAGAACGTCGTTAAGTCGAAACCGTTGTATATTAAATACATATATATATATATATATAATATACACGAAACGAGAGTGTATTTTTTAAATAAAATAATGGCACACAGACGTAAAGAAAGTTTTAAGTTTTTGTCACTCGTCGTTCTATTTATATACACTTTCAGGATATATATTGTAAGGCGCCTTTGATCGTTGAGAAAAATTTTACACTGTTGGAAATATTTTTTTTTTTTTTTGCGCTGTTGCACGTTGCTAATGTGTAATTAAATATGACGAAAATATAATTTTCCATATTCAAATCATTTATATTTTTAATCGATACCTATTGTTTTTGTTATTTTTCAAAAATTATTTTAACGAATAAAGACACTAAGGTAAGCCTATCTGGGGAAAAAAATATCGAGTCCTCTATACATTTTGTAAATAGTAATAATTGCATTGCTCCAATGCCAATGTCTGTATTTTAATTTGTTGTTATAATTATTAATTTATTATTATTGAAAAATCACTATTTTTCACTGTTAATATGCTGTTTACAAAAAATCGTTTTTATTTTAAGTGTATGTAGCAATTATATTATTAACAACACTAATATCAGGTTTATAAAAGCAATTTTTATTGTATTTATTATAAAATAAATTAAAATTTACATTATTCATCATAATGTTTGGTGATCACAGAAAAAAATTATCCAGAACCTAAAAATAAAAAAAAGTGTGAAAAATCTGTTGCTAATAAATGAGTATAGATCTCTATAGAGTATGTTATAAACATAGAAAACAGATATACTTTGATTCATTATCTAAATAATAAAATCAGAAGAAAAAAATGTATTTTTATAAAATAATAAAATGGTCGATTTATACCAACTGCATGCACTAAATTTAAGTTGTAAAAAGAAATTCGAGGAATGCATTCACACACCGTCACATCCTCCGAAAAGACGCCCTTAGTTTTGTGACATAATAATAAACACGTTTATCGTGCTGGTAATATTTTGGGAATGAGGAGGCAGAAATATAACAGACATTAATACAGTAAATGTTAAAAATAATCAAAATAAAAATTCCCCACCCTCTTCCCATTAACCCTACACATAAGGGGAGTTATTTGATCGCACTTTGTTTACATTTTGAGTACGTTAAACAAATTCTAATTCAAAATCCATATGCAAGTACATATACTTAAAAGCTAAAGAAATAAAAGACAGGATAGTACTAAAAGGCAACCATTTACATCGTTAATGAGTTAGGTTGAACGGCAAAACCGATATTAAACGACTTAAGTTGAGAAAAAAATAAAAAACGTTCTAATAATACCAATTATACAATAAATTAAATCTGTAAGTGAAAAAAAAAAAAAAAAAAAACAATCGGGAAAATAATAATTAACGGCCTTGGAGTGAACGCGCAAAAAGGCGATAGATGTAAGTACAAAGATTTATTTAATTACTGTTATTAATTATATTATCCAAAGAATAGAGTTGTCTTCTCAATCGCATATAAATAATATACTGTAAAACTACGTAATTAATATTTATCTAGATATTCTGTGCACCGAATATGAGTTCAGATCACAGTTGCAGGTATACCCGTATCGGATATATTAATTTATTATATTTTAATTAACTCGGATATCTTATAACGATGAAATAAAAAAAAAATTAATTAATATCAATCAGTCACGTACACCACATATTTAATTCGCTCTCTTAGTATATTATTGTCAGATAATTTAACATAATAGAGGTGATTTATAGGTATAATTCCTTAGAAATTTTTCACAGATTAGTTGATTATAAGTGAGGTAAAGATTTGTACGTAGAATTTTCCATTGAAGGGGGGGGGAGTTTATAGAAATTAAAATATTTCTATTGTCGTTTGATTTAAAATTCAATATTTCAAAATGAGTACAATAATAATTTTGACCCTATACTAAGAAAGCTTTCCCCACCTCTAATTACCATCCGGAATGATACTGTAATAGATCCGCAAGACTTTAAATAGCCATTATTGTATGCTAAGAACAAAAAGTAACTAGAAGTTTCTGATATTTTCAAAATTCTGTATTCAACGTAGGTAAATTTATTTGAAAATTTAATTGAGAAGAATTTTGAAAATTCACCTACATAGTCAAGTTATGTGTTGCGGCCTAGTGCGCGACAACACCAGACTCGATTCCAGCCCGGCACTCCGAATTTTCGCATTTTTTTTTTCTTATATTATTAACTTCCTTCGTTCAGAATCGTTTTACTGAAGAAATGATTTATCGTTTCTTTAAAATTTAATACGCCCGTCAAGAGAATACCACCCGTCGTGCGAAGTACACCCGTCGTGCGAAGTATGTCCGCTTTTTTTTTGCTTTGTTGCGATTGTCTATGTACGCAAACACGCGAATAGCGTGTTATACTAATTGGATGTGAAATATTCGTTATGCAAATTAAAACATATTAAATTCATCGACAGTTTATTTTTCACGATTTCATTGGCTTGATAGTTCCAAGAGCAAGGGTCGCTGATCTCACTTGGAGTCCGAGCATAGGAAGAAGAAAAAATTATGAAAGAGATCATAGAGGGGAAAAATCGTTTATCAAAACTTAATATCGTTTTTATTTAAAAAAAAAAAAAAATATTTATAAGCAAAGTACTTGAATGAAATAAACCATTTAATTAAGTGCGAGAAAACACACTTTCCATCCAAGGGCGAATTTTAATCAACGTTAAACGATTTACTTATTTTCTAAATAAACACTAATTAATAGTTTTGATCAAATAATTAGTTTTATCAACATCACGATTTTTTATTCGTTTTAGCTCTTCTGATCGAAGAGAAGAACGAAAAGTTCATACAAAAATGTAGTTTAAATTCTCTTTTTGTATTTCTATTGTTATTATTATTTAAAAAAAAAAAATCTATTTAAAATCAATACATATGTACATTTTATTTATTTTTATTTTCTATTTAAATTTTACAATACAGTTACATACTTGGAACAAGTAACGATTTAAAATATTAATTCTTGAACACCTGTTATTACATTATTTTACAGTATGTGATAAAAAAGAAAATGTATATACGAAAAATATTGTGAAGTTATGATGTCATAGTAGTAAAAACTGTAGATTGTATAAGGAAATTGATTCGTTCTGAATTCGATTGGAAAATAAATACATACACTTAAGTGAACAACAAAATCGTTTAAAATGTTAAAATTTCCATTTTCGAACCCGCGTGAATCGTAATTTTCAACATTATGAATTACAAAAATTCAGAAAAAGAAAATCAATATGACATAAGTACTTCGCTCGTCGGGGTGTTGTTCGCCTGTCGGATGGAATACTCTTGACGGATGTATTGAATTCTAAAGAAACGATAAATCGTTTCTTCAACAAAACGATTCCGAACGAAGCTTCGACTAATACACTATAATAAAATTATCAGTTTTGAAGTATTGAACTTAGATGTAGAACTATAAACTATTTTGTTACATAAAACATTTACGAAAACTAATATTATACCTAATGAATACTCCATAAATAGTTTTTCAAACTTCAATAAAATATAAACATCATAATACAATTAAAAAACAACTAGTCAGTCGTGGTTAAAAAGTGCAAAAAAAAAAAAATCCAGATTCCCGGGTCACTTTCGAACCCGGGATCGTCAAATTGCAGGAATAGGTCACGCTACAATCGCGCCACACTAACATCGTTGAACGTTATGTTGAAATGGTAGGTGTACTTAGTATAATAATCGAAAAATATTGAATTTTCAAAATAGAATAAAATAATTAAAAAACTATTGTTGCAC
Source organism: Stegophylla sp. TES_Ste_2020 (assembly GCA_025469315.1). Lineage (NCBI taxonomy): Eukaryota > Metazoa > Arthropoda > Insecta > Hemiptera > Aphididae > Stegophylla > Stegophylla sp. TES_Ste_2020. The sequence goes on along the minus strand of JAIPRM010011937.1, from coordinate 900 downwards.
GTCAAAAACTATCGTTTTATTTTTAAACGTAAACATTTTTATTATTATTATTATTGTACTACAGAAAATTCGCGATTAAATATAATTAATATAAAATAAAAATATGTGTTTGTTATCAATTATTATAGCCGTCGGATCAAAATCAATATTATTATTGGCTCGTTATTATTACTCTACTAGTTCAGTCCGCGAAATTCGCGCATGAATGTGACTTTCGAAGTGTGGTGAAACGTTTTCGACACGTATTCCATCATATCGTTCGTCGTTTCTGAGCGCTTCTATCTGTGGAGGGAGAGGAGGTAATTATAATAATACTATGTGTGAAGACGTGTAGTAGGCAAAAAAGCATCCAAAGTACAGATTTTTATTCGCATTACAGCAATATATAATACTATGCGTTTAATCATTTACACAGTAATAAAAAATGGGAAAAAAACGAATGTTTCGATTGACCTTATACACTATTGTGTTTATTGGGGAAAAATCGTTTGACCGATTAATAATTATAATAATAAAACACTCGATTGGACGAGATTAGTCATTGTGTACGTTATATTTGACCGATTAAACATCGTACAACATTATTAGTGTATACTACACACGGACTGATTATGAAGTTGGTCATCAGCGGGCTAAGGGTTGATATGAAGCCTTTGCTAAGGGTTGGGGGAGGAGGTACGAGGAGGACTGTAGAAAACGAATAAACTTTAACCTCTTTTAGATTCTGAACGAAGTGAAGAAGCTTATGTTTTTACAATGATATTTTTTTTTTCCCGCTCTGTGAACACTTTTTCGTATAGAAATACTGATCCAAAAGTTTCGATCAGTAACTTTATAGATCCCAAATCGGATCTAGTTGGTACTTTAGAGAGGTCATTTTTTAAATTTCTCAATATTTTT